>CM033473.1:268811417-268987410 GCA_019447015.1 Hymenochirus boettgeri | reverse complement strand
TGTAATTACGTACTATTACTGTTACTATACTGTACTATCTGTACTGATACTGTACTGTACTATATGCTTTGTGAAGGTTCTCATTCATCCAGGTCATGGTATATCTGTTGTATTCAATTAGATCAACTGGACTTGAAATGCAGTTCTTGAAGACGTTTCGCTAGTCATCCGACTGGCTTTCTCAATTCTGAATTGAGAAAGCCAGTCGGATGACTAGCGAAACGTCTTCAAGAACTACATTTCAAGTCCAGTTGATCTAATTGAATACAACAGATATACTATACTATACTGTACTGTACTATACTGTACTATACTATACTGTACTATAATAATGTACCATACTACTGTACTATACTGTACTGTACTATACTGTACTATACTATACTGTACTATATCTGTACTATTACTGTACTATACTGTACTATACTGTACTGTACTGTACTTACTATACTGTACTGTACTGTACTGTACTACTGCTGTACTATACTATACTGTACTATACATACTGTACCATATTACGTATATATCTGTACTATACTGTACTGTACTATACTGTACTATACTATACTATACTATACTATACTAATTATAATAGGGAACCAGATGGTCTATGGTTACTGTAATTACCATATTCATTTGTATGGTGTCTTGTTGGTCTGCACGGTTTTACTGTATGTTAACACTATATGTCTTTTGTGGCTTGAATTAAAGTATTTTGCTACACTTATTTATATGATGTTACATTCTGCCATAATATCCCAGTTTGTTTGTCTTGATGAAGATTAACATTGAATCACATTGGCTGTGTAATCTATGAATCTTGACAGTTAAATCTGATTGGCTGTTAAGTGGTTTGCTGCTAAAGTCATGATACCAGAGACAGATGTACTCTATATTGATAAATAGCTATTGTGGTTAATTGTTGTAACTGTCAATTGGGACATTGTCAATAACACAGGAAATAAAACTCCCCCAAAGTGGGACACTTATTTCCATCTGACAAAGCCTTTCTAATGGGGAAATGCACACAGGAGTTCTCCTTGATTTATTATGTCTGACGTAGAGTGAGCAAGGGTGAGCTATTTTCCCCACGTGGGTTACACTGGGACTTTGGACGTGTCGTTGATTACCTATAAAAACAGATAAATACAAGTGGAGCCAATATAGACAGAACCTTGATATACAGAACCAATGACAACTCTACGTTCACACAACTCTACGTACCCACCAACTCTACGTCATACAAACTCTACGTTCACACAACTCTACGTACACACAACTCTACGTACACCCAACTCTACGTACACACAACTCTACGTTCATACAACTCTACGTTACACAACTCTACGTTCACACAACTCTACATACACACAACTCTACGTACACCCAACTCTACGTACACACAACTCTACGTACACACAACTCTACGTTCACACAACTCTACGTACACACAACTCTACGTACACACAACTCTACGTACACACAACTCTATACACAACAACTCTACGTACACCAACCACGTACACACAACTCTACGTACACACAAATCTACTACACACAACTCTACGTTCACACAATTACGTTCACCACAAACTCTACGTCACACAACTCTACGTACACACAACTCTACGTTCACACAACTCTATACACACAACTCTACGTACCACACCACTTACGTTCACACAAACTTAGTTCACACAACTTTACGTTCACACAACTCTACGTACACACAACTCTACATTCAGACAACTTTACTTTCACACACTCTACGAACACACAACTCTACGTACACACAACTCTACGTTCACACAACTCTACGTTCACACAACTCTACGTTCACACAACTCTACGATCACACAACTCTACGTACACACAACTCTACGTTACAAAAACTCTACATTCACACAACTCTACGTCACCCCAACACAAACTCTACGTTCACACAACTCTACGTCACACACCTCTACGTACACACAACTCTACGTTCACACAACTCTACGTTCACACAACTCTACGTACACACAACTCTACGTACACACAACTCTACGTACACACAACTCTACGTTCACACAACTCTACGTTCACACAACTCTACGTACACACAACTCTACGTTCACACAACTCTATGTTACACAACTCTACGTACACACAACTCTACGTACACACAATACATCACACAACTTACGTACACAACTCTACGTACACACACACTTACATTCACACACTCAACGTTCACACAACTCTACATTCACACAACTCTATGTTCACACAACTCTACGTTCACACAACTCTATGTTCACACAACTCTACATACACACAAACAGCTAAACAGGTGAGTCTCAAAACGAATAGAAGATATCCAAAGGTATTAAAACTTATCATTTATTTAACCATGTAAAATCGTATGACCCTAGGGACCTTGTGGTCAATGTTTTGGGGGGCAATTAGCCAATCCTAAAAGTCTGTTTGGGGGGGTGGATATAACCTTTAATAATCATGGTTCAAATTACTTACCAGAATGCATTCACCAGAGCCGTATATGTATATTACATAGTATTGTATATTATATCGTTCGTGTTATCATGTGGACCAACATCTGAAGGTGGTTAGGGGTAATAGGTCACGTTCCAGCAGGTCCACAGACGAACATAAATTTTAAAAAATGTTAGATGTTAAAATATCAAATGTATCACGAAAATAGTATTGTATACTATATTAATTCTAATGGTAATATATAAATTCACCGTTAATGTGTAAGAATGGAGATCTAAAGGTATAGGTATGTCAAGACCTCATCATCTGGGTATATTAAAAATAATATTAAAGGGCATGTCCCACCCCAAAATTAAGATTTAACCCCATACTGGCCCCACTGTGAGTTTAAAATAAACCTCCACTTACATCTCTGCTCCTTATGGATCTCCTGCTGTGCCTTATCAAATCCAGGAAACTGAAGAGTCCAAGCTGTCAGTGACTAATCCTGTGCCTGTTTCTTCCTCAACCTTAACAAGGCAGTGACATATGCACCACTCAGATCCATCCTCTGCAGCCGTGGCACTTAGCGGGAATCCCTTTTGGCATAAGGTAAGTGACATCTATCCACCATCAACTGCCGTAATATTTCTTTAAAAAAAAATCCTGACATTGTTACTTACAGAGCCTTCTCTACTTCAGCGTCTTCAATGGCATCAGCCGCGTCTGTTCTTGGCCACATCTTAGCCAATCACAGACGTGGCCGCAGGTCCAGCCCCTGCTTGCAACTTCCACAAGCAGGGAGCCAGATTGGAGACATCGCGGGAGAGAAGGCTTTGTAAGTAACAATTTGAGGCTTTTTTAAATAAATATTACAGCGGTGTGGGGTGGGGGGCAGAAAATATAGTTTTCAGGGTGGACATGCCCTTTAAGGCAAAGAGACCTAACAACCTTTTATCTTAAGCAGGTCTATCTATGATCTGAAATGAGACATTTAAAGTACCAGTATGGTCTTTAATAAATGAGTTAAGATGGCTGTGTTTTTTGTCACCTCTTTTGGTGGCATTTAGACGTTCCATGATTCTTCAGTAGCAGGGCACATTCATTTTAGCTACATATTGTTTGCCACATGTGCATGTGGCCAAATGCCATAAACAGCAGGATATGTATTGGATATTATATATATATATATTCATAGTAAAGACAATTTACACATGGACAATGCAGTAAGGAGGAAGTAAATGGGAACCTGAGGGTTTTATTGTTTCCATAACAAGAGATAACGAGAACATTTCCTTTTAAAGGGCATCTATAGTGGGAAAACTTTTTTTTTTCTTTCTATGTGTTCTATAATTCCCCCCAACCCCCAGAGTACCTTTATTTTCTTCAGTTTCCTCCTCTGTTTTGTGATATATAAGTTAAAAGAAGTCAAGATTTCAATACACCACCTGCTTGAGCTGTAAATCAAATTCCCTAACGGGAAGGAGAATGAAGCTGCTTTTAGCAATGTATTGCCTGTCAAAGGGAGATCGGGCTGCAGTCATAAGACAGGACTCTGATCTCTCCTAACTTACCCCCCTCCCACACCCTATGTAGCAAGTATTCCAAAAAACAGAGACGTCCTCTATACAGGCTTACATCGGAGGGTTTTTGTTTTTACAAGGTTTGGTGACGTGTAGGAGGATTTATACGCAACGGCTTGTTTCACAGGCTTGTTTTACAGCTGGACTATTTGAACGGGGAATGACCAGGAGGGGAGGGGAGTGGGGAGCTCTGCATTAAATAAGACTGTGTGCAAACACCGGAGCCACCGAGGAAGGTGGGAATAAGGCAGCATACATAACCTTTTATTATGTTCGGATTGAAGCATGGTATAAATTTCACTATAGATGCCCTTTAATGTTATGAGGCAGGTGAGCAGAAAAACCAGCAAACCCTAAACCCAAACAGAAACATTTCTGTGTAAATAGTCTACATTTCATTTTCCATTGTTTGGTAAATACAAAGTCAGAAGATTATTAAAGGGAATGTGCAGGGTAAATCAAAGTTCAGTCCATTGCAAAGCTGTACCTTTAAATCACACACTATGTTACTATTATTTTTCTAAGCCATTGGCAAAGCTCAACTTTCACAACTTACTTACTGCCCTCCCTCCTCCAACGAATCTCGTTTAATCCACTACTCCTGCAAGTCTTGCTGGACTTGATTTCATAAGTTAATTAGTCAGGACTGCCCTGCAAGCTGTATTTACACTTAAAGTAAAACATGTCCGGAATGGGGACTGGATTAGAAAGGTGCCGATTCTATGTATATAATTCAATGATGTTAAAGGGCCAACACTTTAAATGAATGTTTGGGGCATTGTCGTCTATCAATGTGGGACTATATATGTGGTTAATCTTTTGATATTATCCTTTGCAAGCATCATTTATGTGACTTGTGGCATCTGAGTGATGTTTTCTGGGGGACATTGTGTCGGAAAGTTAGAAAATGTCAGTGTAAGAGTTATGTATATCCATGTTCTTTTATCAGATCTTTCGCTGTTTGTTGGTGACTATTCTGTTCTGAGTGTCCTGATAGATTACAAATGTAAGATAATCTCGGATCTGTGTTATGTAACTACTGACACAGTTTTCTAAAGGACATAGCAACATCATAGTATACAACACATGCTTCAGGACAATGGTGTTTGTTCCTTTAAACAGATTAAAGGTTACTATATTAATTGGATAGAAGCAAGCTAATAAATATCTACATAGTCAGCTACCATAATCCACCTTAGCTGGGAGATTCAATTAAAGTCTTTATCGTTAAAAATGGTGCTGATTTTGCCCCAACCAATCAGATGTTAGCTTTCAAATGTTAAATAAGATCTGATTGGTTGGGGCAAATATAAAACCATTTTTAATGATAAGAACTTTTATAGAATCTCCTACATGCAGTGTAGTTTTTTTGTAAACATATCTAAATGCTCCTCTCTCTAACAATTAAATATTCCTTTTTTTATCCAAAAAAGAGAATAATTTTGCAGTTTATTCTCTAGCTAGCATGGATGTAAGGAACAGAATATTAAAATTTCAGTAAAAAAAGTCTAAAGGATTTGTACCTGTGACCTAATGGGCTGTGTGTTTCTAAAAAAGGTACATTTAGATATAGAAACTTTATATTCTGCTAGGATATAATAATAAAAAAGTATGTTAGTAAAATCTGCTGACTATGTTGTATTGTTCATGGCTGTCAGCATTTCATACTGGCTGGAAAATAAAACTATGGATAACAAAGCAGCTTCAAAGTCTTATCAGGGATTCCATATTAAATGGAGACATCTGTACAGAAAATAGTTTGTGTAGAGACAGTAAATACTGGGGTCAGGGGACGTGGGCACATGCTAACAAGACTGTGAAGACTGCATGGACAGAGACATGTACTGACAACACAGGAAGCCTTCTTAGTAACAGAATCCATTTTTACATGAACGTAAATCAACTTACTAGAGAAGAATCTTACAAAGTGTAGGGGTTCTGGGGAAAAGGTTTTCCCGGTAGGTTAATAAATTAAGTTTAGTTCTCCTTTAAGCACAACTTTTTTTTTGAGCTTTGTAAAGTTTGGAATAGCTCTTCTGAAATCCTGGTTTCTAGGCTGTAGATAACAGGGTTGAACAATGGGGTCACCACAACGTACAATAAGGACAATATCTTATTTACATTTAGATAATGTTTCCAGTGGATAGTATAGAGAGATACCATTGTGCCATAATACATACACACACAACAGACAGGTGGGAGCTACAGGTGGAGAAGGTCTTTGTCTACCAGACCTTGATGGGATCTTCAGGATGGTGACAATGATGGAGATGTAGGTTAGGATAATGATAGCAGATGAACAAGGATTGCAAATACTGATGCTAGTGACAAAATTAACTCCACAGAGAATGTGTCTGAGCAGGACGTTCTATGATGGGAGTGATGTCACAGTAGATATGGTTGATGATGTTGGACTTACAGAACTGTAATTCATTAACAAATGCAATGTTAGAATGGAGACCATTAACCAGAGGCCCAGCAGGAGAGACAATGTGTAGCTGTTTCCTGAAGGTATCATAGACATATAACGCAGGGTTACAAATGGCAGCATGGCGATCAAAGGACATTGTGGCTAAAATCAAACACTGGGTAATGGAAGGAACACAACTAAGATACAACTGCCCTAAACAAGCCGTAACGACATGGTTCCTCCATTGCCAAGTATGATTCTAACATATTGGGGACAATATTCGTAGTGAACACGATTTCACACAAGGACAGTTGGGTGAGGAAAAAATACATAGGGAAATGAAGGGTTTTGTACACATACGACCAAGATTATGACCAGAATATTCCTGTTAACATGATGAAATAAGTGATCAGAGAAAGATGCTAAAAATAAATTTTAGGAGTGAAGGTTCCCAAATCCAAGTAAGTAAAATTCTGTGTATTAAAGTCTGATTGGTTTTACGCATTGCCTGTTGGTAATAAGAAGAGATGGTATGAAAATGGCTGATAAATCTAACACCAAACTAATCATTTGGCCAATTTATTTGCCTTTAGAAAATAGGCAGAGGAGGTGCAGGAGTTTCTATCTATAGACCTTGTCAAAGGGTGCAGGAACCTCTACTTTAGAGCTGGAGAACTTTAACCAGAAGACTCCCGGAAACATCCTTGTATATAGGATTGCAGCTGGCTAGCTATCAGCTATGGGTGTTCTGCCGGTGAGGAAGTCCAGATAGAACTTAAAAGACTGTAACATTTTAGAAAATGTTTGATACTAGAGATGAACTAAACTGGCGAGTTTCATTAGGTTGCCCGGAATTTCGTTACCATTTTTTTTTCTATTAAAATTTCCAATGGAATTTTTGAATTTTCGATTTTTCGATGAAAAGTTTAGAAAATTTCAAAAATATTCTATTGGATCCGTGGATTTTCGAACCGGCAATTCCAAAGGGAAAAGAGTTAAGGTGGGATCTTCACTATTACTGGTGGAGGGACCCTCCAGAGGGGGCACTGAGAAGTGCCTTTCCTGATTCACCTGGGGACCCTTAAACCCCAAAGGCCCACAATGGCTCTTTAACTGCGGGGAAGAGGGGTTCCGGTTCGAGCTGCAGGACCCTTAAGCCCCAAAGGGCCTTGTCAGGGCCACAAGGGTACTTCTGTTCCCTCCCCCCCAGCAGGCCCTCCCCTTGAGCCTACTGGGCAGGGACGGGAGGGCTGCTGATAAGGGATTGTTCGGCAGGTGGTCTCTACACGAGGAGGCAAGAGGCAGTGCGGGCGTACTCTCCTGCCCTTGCTGCAGGGGGCTAGGGCTGATGCAACCCTTTTCCAGCAGCCCTCCAGCCCCCTGCTCCCTCAGTCTGGGGAGCATTGCGCTAAGTACAATATTCCGTGAAAAGAGTTCAAATTACCGCTTTAGAAGTGTGAACTTCACTAGGTTACCAGAATTTCATAGCAATTTTGGACTTTTCAAACTTTCGAATGGAATTTTGGAATTTTCAATTTTTCAATGAAAAAGTTTAGAAAATGTTAAAAAAAAATCCATTGGATCTGTGGATTTCGAACCCGACAGTTCCGAAAACAGTTAAGATGAGATTTATCCATATACTTTCTTTCACACATACTAGGCATTTATTAAGGATTGGTTGGAAGCTATAAGGACTTTATATGAATGAGTAAGATATGCAAGTTTAAAATAAGATTAAGGATATTTATGCTGAAAAATGTTTTCTATAAAGTCAAAGGGAATTTCACCCCCAGGTAATAATTTATATGTGGAATGGCCCCAACCATTAGAGGGCTTCTTAATGAACCGCTACTGGTCCCGTTAACTCTAAACACTAAGGGCTAGGCCACACTAGCGCATTTGCGCACGCGTTTCGCACATCGGATTGCGCCCGTGATTTTCGTTAAAATGTATCAGGGGGACGCGAAAATTCCCACAATTTCGATGCGCATGCGATTTCCATTACGCGAAAGGCGAAAACGCATGCACAAAACGCGAAGCACAAGAAAAGCGCACACAATCGCTGTGCGATAACGCTCGCCATTCCTGTGCGTTTGCAGTGTGGCCTCAGCCAATCGCATGCGCATCGGAAATCGCAAGAATTTTTGCGTTCCCGCGATTTCCATTTAAGCGAAAATCGAGCGCGAAACATGTGCGCAATCGCGCAAAAAAAAGGGTTAGTGTGGCCTAACCCTAATAGGGTGATGCACTAAGAGGCCTGACTTTAACTCCTGTTTTGGAGTTAAAGTCATGCTAACTGATGTTTTTCATTGCGTTCTCTGCATGGCTAATGCGGACGTTGTCACATGTCGATAGTGACATACTTTTTCGGCTAATGGCTGGTGTTAAAAGTGATGAATTCATATGACAATTCTTGGTGATGTAATGTACTTACTACGTGTGAGTGTTGATACATCCCAGCACTAGATGAAACTGGAAAGTTTTTTTTCCGATAGTGAAAATCCAATTCAAACGAAATTGTTATTTTCGAATGGAATTTTGATCATCAAATTATGGGACATTGTAAAAAACAACATTACTAACGGGCTGACCCCTAACAGTGTCTGCTGAACTGGAGGGCTGACCTAACAGTGTCCGCTGAACTGGAGGGATGAACTAACAGTGTCTGCTGAACTGGAGGGCTGACCTAACAGTGTCCGCTGAACTGGGGGCTGACCTAACAGTGTCGCTGAACTGGGGGCTGACCTAACAGTGTCCTGCGTGAACTGGAGGGCTGACCTAACAGTGCCTGCTGAACTGGGAGCTGACCTAACAGTGTCCGCTGAACTGGAGGCTGACTCAGTGTCGCTGAATGAGGGCTGACCTAACAGTGTCTCGAACTGGAGAGCTGACCTAACAGTGTCCGTGACTGGAGTCACTGCATGGTGAAACGGAGGGTGGCCTAACTGACTGCTGATGAACCCTCCCTACAGAGTGGCACATGTAAGTTGCCCACACAGACTGGGAATTAATATTGTACTAATCATCCTTAATCTCCTGGTTCCCTCTTTCCATAATTTTTTTTACTTTCTTCATACAAAACCTGCTATAGATAAATAAAAAGTGCTATAAAAATGATTTAAAAAAACAAACCATTTAAATCTTCATTATTAAATAAAACAAAACTATTTGCAAAATAAGGTCCCTTTGGGTGAACTTGGGATGTCCTTACCGGCCGGTGTTGCACAGATAATCACTGTTGTTAATGTCAGTTAAAGTCAAAACTTTTATAGGATTTCTAGCCCCGGAGACCATGTCCCTCAATCCCACAGATCATACAGTAAATATTACGCTACTGTCAGTAGGCTAATTAATATTGTTAATAGTTATGTTTACTAGAAGGTGCTTGGTCGTTATTTTATTTATATTATCCTATAGAATATTAGGCAAGTTCATTGAATAGCTTTAAAAAAAAAAACTGGATAAGTTTCTAAACTAAAAAATTTGGTAAGGGATACTATATAATATTGAGAATTACTGGTATTAATACATATACACTGGTAGTTTTTGGGTACAGGTATACTAATATATTGAGAATTACTAGTATTAATACATATACTGTAGTTCTTGTTGGTATGGGGATACTATATAATATTGAGAATTACTGGTATTAATACATATAGTAGTTCTGGTTGGTACAGGGATACTATTATAATATTGAGAATTACTGGTATTAATAGATATACTGTAGTTCTGGTTGGTAGGGGATACTATATAATATTGAGAATTACGGTATAATACATATACTGTAGTTGTGGTTGGTACAGGGATACTATATAATATTGAGAATTACTGATATTAATACATATACTGTAGTTTGCTTGTGAAGGTTCTCATTCATCCAGGTCATGGTATATCTGTTGTATTCAATTAGATCAATCAGACTTGAAGTTTAGTTCTTGAAGACGTTTCGCTAGTTCACGGCTGGCTTTCTAATTCAGAATGACTTGTACAAGATTTGTGGCACTTATGTACCCTGGAAATCCCAATTAGCATATCACACTATCTAATCATGCCCTTAACACCTGGCTGTGATATGCTAATTGGGATTTTCCAGGGTACATAAGTGCCACAGATTCTTGTACAAGTCATTCTGAATTGAGAAAGCCAGTCGGATGACTAGCGAAACGTCTTCAAGAACTAAACTTCAAGTCCGGTTGATCTATTGAATACCACAGATATATACTGTAGTTCTGGTTAGTACAGGGATAGTATATAATAATTGAGAATTACTGGTATTAATACATATACTGTAGTTCTGGTGGTCGGTTGGAGGGGATACTATTATTATTGAGAATTACTAGTATTAATACATATACTGTAGTCTGGTTGGTATGGGGATACTATATAATATTCAGAATTACTGGTATTAATACATATACTGTAGTTCTGGTTGGTACGGGATACATATAATATTGATAATATTATTATATATACATATTAATACATATACTGTAGTTCTGGTTGGTACGGGGATACTATATAATATTGAGAAAAAACTGGTATTATACATATACTGTAGTTTCTGGTTGGTACAGGGATACTATATAATTTGAGAATTACTGGTATTAATACATATAGTGGTTCTGGTTGGTACAGGGATACTATATATATTGAGAATTACTGGTATTAATTATATACTGTGAGTTCTGATTGGTACGGGGATCTATATAATATTGAGAATTACTGGTATTATACATTCTATGTAGTTTGTTGGTACAGGATACTATATAATATTGAGAATTACTGGATTAATTGATATACTGTAGTTCTGGTGGTACGGGGACACTATATAATATTGAGAATTACTGGTATTAATAATATACTGTAGTTCTGGTTGGTACAGGGATACTATATAATATGAGAATTACTGGTATTAATACATATACTGTAGTTCTGGTTGGTACAGGGTACTATATAATATTGAGAATTACTGGTTTTTGATATACTGTAGTTCTGGTTGGTACGGGGTACGATACTATAAATATGAGAATTATGTATTAATACATATACTGTAGTTCTGGTTGGTACAGGGATACTATATAATATTGAGAATACTGGTATTATGATATACTGTAGTTCTGGTTGGTACGGGGACACTATTAATATTGAGAATTACTGGTATTAATACATATACTGTAGTTCTGGTTGGTACAGGGATACTATATAATATTGAGAATTACTGGTATTAATTGATATAACTGTAGTTCTGGTTGGTACGGGGACATATAATATTGGAATTACTAGTTTAATACATATACTGTAGTTCTGGTTGGTATGGGGATACTATATAATATTGAGAGATTACTGGTATTAACATATACTGTAGTTTGGTTGTACAGGGATACTATATAATATTGAGAATTACTGGTATTAATAGATATACTGTAGTTCTGGTTGGTACGGGGATACTATAATATTGAGAATTACTGGTATTAATACATAACTGTAGTGTGGTTGGTACAGGGTATAATTAATATTGAGAATTACTGATATTAATACTATACTGTAGTTTGCTTGTGAAGGTTCTCATTCATCCAGGTCATGGTATATCTGTTGTATTCAATTAGATCACACAGCTTGAAGTTTAGTTCTTGAAGACGTTTCGCTAGTCATCGGCTGGCTTTTAATTCAGAGACTTGTACAAGAATTTGTGGCACTTATGTACCCTGGAAAATCCCAATTAGCATATCACACATCTAATCATGCCCTTAACACCTGGCTGTGATATGCTAATTGGGATTTTCCAGGTACATAAGTGCCACGATTCTTGTACAAGTCTTCTAAATTGAGAAAGCCAGTCGGATGACTGCGAAACGTCTTCAAGAACTAAACTTCAAGTCCGGTTGATCTAATTGAATACAACAGATATATACTGTAGTTCTGGTTAGTACAGGGATAGTATTATATATTGAGAATTACTGGTATTAATACTACTGTGTTCTGGTTGGTACGGGGATACTATATAATATTGAGAATTTCTTGTATTAATTGATATACTGTAGTTCTGGTTGGTAGGGGATACTTATATTATTGAGAAATTACTAGTATTAATACATATACTGTAGTTCTGGTTGGTATGGGGATACTACATAATATTGAGAATTACTGGTATTAATACATATACTGTAGTTCTGGTTGGTACAGGGATACTATATAATATTGATAATATATTATATATACATATTAATACATTACTGTAGTTCTGGTTGTACGGGGATACTATATATATTGAGAAAAACTGGTATTAATACCTATACTGTAGTTCTGGTTGGTACAGGGATACTTATAATATTGAGAATTACTGGTATTAATTACATATACTGTAGTTCTGGTTGGTACAAGGGAACTATATAATATTGAGAATTACTGGTATTAATTGATATACTGTAGTTCTGGTTGGTACGGGGTACTACTATAATATTGAGAATTACTGGTATTAATACATATACTGTAGTTTGGTTGGTACGGATACTATATAATATTGAGAATTATGGTATATTAATGATATACTGTAGTTCTGGTTGGTACGGGGCACTATATAATATTGAGAATTACTGGATTAATTACATATACTGTAGTTCTAGTTGGTACAGGGATACTTATAATATTTGGAATTATCTGGTATTAATACTATACTGTAGTTCTGGTTGGACAGGGCATACTATATAATATTGAGGAATTACTGGTATTAAACATATACTGTAGTTCTGGTTGGTACGGGGACACATATAATATTGAGAATTACTGGTATTATTGATATACTGAGTTTCTGGTTGTATGGGGTACTATATAATATTGAGAATTACTGGTATTATACATATATGTAGTTCGGTTGGTAGGGTACTATATATATTGAGAATTACTGGTATTAATACATATATTGTAGTTCTGGTTGGTACAGGGACACTATAAATATTGAGGAATTACTGCTCAATACTGAATTACCCTTTGGAACTGTTTAGTCCTACATTGTATTGTATTTATCTGCTGTGTTTCAGCATTGTGTCACCCTATATGCCGAGCTGATTGGACGTTAAAGAGAAGTTGGACTTTGCTCTTTATCAGTGTAAGGCAGAGATATCAACCATGGGTATGTCGAGTTGATAAAGACCACTCTTGAATCTGAAAAGAATCCTAGTTCCTAATGCATGTGGCGTAAATTAAGACAATGTTATGCTCAACAAACTGCTCATTCTCGATATAAAATTTATGTCTCTATCCCACAATTCTCTCTAGCTTGTCTTCTGATCTCATCTACTCCCAACCTGCTATAGAGACATGTTAAAGTGATAACGATGTCTTACAAGAAGAGAATGATTTGCTAAACTAAAGCTTTTTAAATGCTCATTGGTGCGTCAGTGCTGACGTTTGTGTGTGTGTGTGTGTGTGTCACTGCAGTTCATATTAACTCACCACTAGAGGGAAAAACACAGGAAACATGCAAAGAGGCAGAACACAGCAATTACACAGAGGACATGGACGCAGGCCGCAGGCAAGGTAGCTTGGGACACTTAAAGGAAACTCTGGCCTTTTGACGGAGGAGGGATTTGAGCCTTGGGACACAGAGGGACTTTGGTATTGGGACAGAGGGAGACTGGGGGGATTCTGGATTTGGGACACTAGAGGGACTGGCCTTGGGACATGGAGTAGGGGGGCTATGGCCTTGGGACACTAAGAGGGGACTCTGACCTTGGGCATGGAGTAGGGGGTCTATGGCCTTGGGACACCGAAGAGGGACTCTGGCCTTGGGACATGGAGTAGGGGGCTATGTCCTTGGGACACTAAGAGGGGACTCTGACACTTGGGACATGGAGTAGGGGTCTATGGCCTTGGGACACTAAGAGGGGACTCTGGCCTTGGGACATAGGAGTAGGGGGTCTATGGCCTTGGGACACTAGAGGGGACTCTGGCCTTGGGACAATGGAGTAGGGGGCTATGTCCTTGGGACACTAGAAGGGGACTCTGGCCTTGGGACATGGAGTAGGGGGTCTATGTCCTTGGGACACTAAGAGGGGACTCTGGCCTTGGGACATGGAGTGGGGGTCTATGGGCCTTGGGACACTAAGAGGGGACTCTGGCCTTGGGACATGGAGTAGGGGGTCTATGACTTGGGAACTAGAGGGGACTCTGGCCTTGGGACATGCAGTAGGGGGTCTATGTCCATGGGACACTAAGAGGGGACTCTGGCCTTGGGGATCATGGATATAAGTACAGTACAGTATAGTACAGTACAGTATAGTACAGTACAGTACAGTACAGTACAGTACAGTATAGTACAGTACAGTACAGTACAGTACAGTACAGTACAGTACAGTATAGTATAGTATAGTACAGTATAGTACAGTATAGTACAGTACAGTACAGTACAGTACAGTATAGTATAGTACAGTACAGTACAGTACAGTATAGTACAGTATAGTATAGTATAGTATAGTATAGTATAGTACAGTACAGTACAGTATAGTATAGTATAGTATAGTATAGTACAGTACAGTACAGTACAGTATAGTACAGTATAGTACAGTATAGTACAGTACAGTACAGTATAGTACAGTATAGTATAGTACAGTAAAGTATAGTATAGTACAGTACAGTATAGTACAGTATAGCATAGTACAGTATAGTACAGTATAGTATAGTACAGTATAGTATAGTACAGTATAGTATAGTACAGTATAGTACAGTACAGTACAGTATAGTACAGTATAGTACAGTACAGTATAGTACAGTACAGTATAGTAGTTACTTATCTGTACCCCCTGTACTATTACTACGTAATCTATACTGTACTATACTGTACTATACTGTACTATACTATACTGTAACTATACCTATACTGTACTATACTATTACTATACGTACTATACTTACGTACTATACTAATACTATACTGTACTATACTATACTGTACTGTACTATACTGTACTGTATACTGTACTATGTACTATACTGTACTTACTATACTATACTGTACGTACGTACTATTACTATACTGTACTATACGTACTATACTGTACTATACTGTAATGTACTATACTGTACTATACTGTACTATACTATACTGTACTATACGTATACTGTACTATTACTATATAACTATACTATACTGTACTATACTGTACTATAATGTACTATACTATACTGTACTGTACTGTACTATACTATACTCTATACTATACTGTACTATACTTACTATACTAACTTATACTGTACTATACTTTACTATACTGTCTGTACTATACTATATACTTGTACTGTACTATACTGTACGATACTATACTGTACTATACTATATACTATACTGACTATACTAACTATACTATACTGTACTATACTGTACTATACTGGTACATACTACTATACTGTACTATACTACTGTACTGTACTATACTAGTACTATACGTGTACTATACTGTACTATACTATACTGTACTGTACTGTACTATACTGTACTGTATATGTACTATTACTATACTGTAATACTGACTATACTGATACTGTACTATAGTTACTATACTGTACTGTACTATACTGTACTGTAATATCTGTACTTACTGTACTGTACTGTACTGGACTTACTTTACTTACTGTACTATACTATACTGTACTATACGTTACTGTACTGTACTTGTAATTATACTGTACTATACTGTTACTATTAACTGTACTGTACTATACTATACTATCATGCTTGTGAAGGTCTCATTCATCCAGGTCAGGTATATCTGTTGTATTCAATAGATCAACTGGACTTGAAATGCAGTTCTTGAAGACGTTTCGCTAGTCATCCGACTGGCTTTCTCAATCTGAATTGAGAAAGCCAGTCGGATGACTAGCGAAACGTCTTCAGAACTACATTTCAAGTCCAGTTGATCTAATTGAATACAACGATATACTATACTATACTGTACTGTACTATACTGTACTATACTATCTGTACTATACTATACTGTACCATACTATACTGTACTATACTGTATACTGTACTATACTGTACTATACTATACTGTGCTATACTGTGCTATACTGTACTATACTGTACTATACTGTACTGTACTGTACATACTATACTATACTGTACTGTACTACTATACTACGATACTATACTGACTAACTATACTGTACCAACTATACTGTACTATACTGTACTGTACTATACTGTACTGTACTATACTGTACTATACTATACTATACTATACTATACTAATTATAATAGGGAACCAGATGGTCTATTGGTTACTGTAATGTACCATATTCATTTGTATGGTGTCTTGTGGTCTGCACGGTTTTTACTGTATGTTAACACTATATGTCTTTTGTGGCTTGAATTAAAGTATTTTGCTACACTTATTTATATGATGTTACATTTGCTCATATTCCCAGTTTGTTTGTCTTGATGAAGATTAACATTGAATCACATTGGCTGTGTAATCTATGAATCTTGACAGTTAAATCTGATTGGCTGTTAAGTGGTTTGCTGCTAAAGTCATGATACCAGAGACAGATGTACTCTATATTGATAAATAGCTATTGTGGTTAATTGTTGTAACTGTCAATTGGGACATTGTCATACAACAAGGAAATAAAACTCCCCCAAAGTGGGACACTTATTTCCATCTGACAAAGCCTTTCTAATGGGGAAATGCACATCAGGAGTTCTCCTTGATTTATTATGTCTGACGTAGAGTGAGCTAAGGGTGAGCTATATTTCCCCACTGTGGGTTACACTGGGACTTTGGACGTGTCGTTGATTACCTTAAAAAACAGATAAAATACAAGTGGAGCCAATATAGACAGAACCTTGATATACAGAACCAATGAAACTCTACGTTCACACAACTCTACGTACACACAACTCTACGTTCATACAACTCTACGTTCACACAACTCTACATACACCACAACTCTACGTACACCCAACTCTACGTACACACAACTCTACGTTCATACAACTCTACGTTCACACAACTCTACGTTCACACAACTCTACATACACACAACTTACGTACACCCAACTCTACGTACACACAACTCTACGTACACACAACTCTACGTTCACACAACTCTACGTACACACAACTCTACGTTCATACAACTCTACGTTCACACAACTCTACATACACACAACTTACGTACACCCAACTCTACGTACACACAACTCTACGTACACACAACTCTACGTACACACAACTCTACGTTCACACAACTCTACGTCACACAAACTCTACGTTAAACACACAACTCTACGTCACACAACTCTACGTTCACACAACTCTACATACACACAAACTCTACGTACACACAACTCTACGTTCACACAAACTTACGTTACACAACTCTACGTACACACAAACTCTACGTACACACAACTCTACATTCAACAACTTACTTTCACACACTCTACGAACACACAACTCTACGTACACAAACTCTAGTTACACACCTCTAGTTCACACAACTCTACGTTCACACAACTTACGATCACAACAACTCTACGTACACACAAAATCTACGTTACACAACTCTACGTTCACACAACTCTACGTACACACAACTCTACGTTCACACAACTCTACGATCACACAACTCTACGTACACACAACTCTACGTTCACACAACTCTACGTTCACAACATACGTACACACAACTCTACGTACACACAACTCTACGTTCACACAAACTCTACGTTCACACAACTCTACGTTCACACAACTCTACGTACACACAACTTACGTTCACACAACTCTATGTTCACACAACTCTACGTACACACAACTCTACGTACACACAACTCTACATTCACACAACTCTACGTACACACAACTCTACGTACACACAATCTACATTCACACAACTCAACGTTCACACAACTCTACATTCACACAACTCTATGTTCACACAACTCTACGTTCACACAACTCTATGTTCACACAACTCTACATACACACAAAACAGCTAAACAGGTGAGTCTCAAAACGAATAGAAGATATCCAAAGGTATTAAAACTTATCATTTATTTAACCATGTAAAATCAGTATGACCCTAGGGACCTTGTGAGGTCAATGTTTTGGGGGCAATTAGCTAATCCTAAAAGTCTGTTTGGGGGGTGGATATAACCTTTAATAATCATGGTTCAAATTACTTACCAGAATGCATTCACCAAAGAGCCGTATATGTATATTACTAGTATTGTATATTATATCGTTCGTGTTTATCATGTGACCAACATCTAGAAGGTGGTTAGGGGTAATAGGTCAGTTCCAGCAGGTCCACAGACAGAACATAAATTTTAAAAAATGTTAGATGTAAATAAATCAATGATCACGAAAATGTATTGTATACATATTAATTCTAATGGTAATATTAAATATCACCGTTAATGTGTAAGAATGGAGATCTAAGGTATAGGTATGTCAAGAAACCTCATCATCTGGGTATTATTCATATAAATATATTAAAGGGCATGTCACCCCCAAAATTAAGATTTAACCCCATACTGGCCCCACTGTGTAGTTTAAAATAAACCTCCACTTACATCTCTGCTCCTTATGGATCTCCTGCTGTGCCTTATCAAATCCAGGAAACTGAGAGTCCAAGCTGTCAGTGACTAATCCTGTGCCGTTTTCTCTCAACCTTAACAAGGCAGTGACATATGCACCACTCAGATCCATCCTTGCAGCCGTGGCACTTAGCGGGAATCCCTTTTGGCATAAGGTAAGTGACATTATCCACCATCAACTGCCGTAATATTTCTTTAAAAAAAATCCTGACATTGTTACTTACAGAGCCTTCTCACTTCAGCGTCTTCAATGGCATCAGCCGCGTCTGTTCTTGGCCACATCTTAGCCAATCACAGACGTGGCCGCAGGTCCAGCCCCTGCTTGCAACTTCCACAAGCAGGGAGCCAGATTGGAGACATCGCGGAGAGAAGGCTTTGTAAGTAACAATTTGAGGCTTTTTTTAAATAAATATTACCGCGGTGTGGGGTGGGCAGAAAATATAGTTTTCAGGGTGGACATGCCCTTTAAGGCAAGAGAACCTAACACCCTTTTATCTTAAGCAGGTCTATCTATGATCTGAAATGAGACATTTAAAGTACCAGTATGGTCTTTAATAAATGAGTTAAGATGGCTGTTGTTTTTGTCACCTCTTTTGGTGGCATTTAGACGTTCCATGATTCTTTCAGTAGCAGGGCACATTCATTTTAGCTACATATTGTTTGCCACATGTGCATGTGGCCAATGCCATAAACAGCAGGATATGTATTGGATATTATATATATATATATTCATAGTAAAGAACAATTTCACACATGGACAATGCAGTAAGGAGGAAGTAAATGGGAACCTGAGGAGTTTTATTGTTTCCATAGCAAGATGATAACGAGAACATTTCCTTTTAAAGGGCATCTATAGTGGGAAAATCCTTTTTTTTTTCTTTCTATGTGTTCTATAATTCCCCCCAACCCCCAGAGTACCTTTATTTCTTCAGTTTCCTCTCTTGTTTTTGTGATATATAAGTTAAAAGAAGTCAAGATTTCAATACACCACTCCTGCTTGAGCTGTTAATCAAATTCCCTAACGGGAAGGAGAATGAAGCTGCTTTTAGCAATGTATTGCCTGTCAAAGGAGATCGGGCTGCAGTCATAAGACAGGACTCTGATCTCTCCTAACTTACCCCCTCCTCCCACACCTTAGTAGCAAGTATCTCCAAACAACAGAGACGCTTCCTTATACAGGCTTACATACGGAGGGTTTTTTGTTTACAAAGGTTATGGTGACGTGTAGGAGGATTTATACGCGATGAACGGCTTGTTTCACAGGCTTGTTTTACAGCTGGACTATTTGAACAGGGGAATGACCAGAGAGGGGAGGGGAGTGGGGACTCTGCATTAAATAAGACTGTGTGCAAACACGGAGCCCACGAGGAAGGTGGGAATAAGGCAGCATACACTAACCTTTTATTATGTCTGGATTGAAGCATGGTATAAATTTCACTATAGATGCCCTTTAATGTTATGAGGCAGGTGAGCAGAAAAACCAGCAAACCCTAAACCCAAACAGAACATTTCTGTGTAAATAGTCTACATTTCATTTTCCAATTGTTTGGTAAATACAAGTCAGAAGATTATTAAAGGGAATGTGCAGGGTAAATCAAAGTTCAGTCCATTGCAAAGCTGTACCTTTAAATCACACACTATGTTACTATTATTTTTCTAAGCCATTGGCAAAGCTCAACTTTCACAACTTACTTACTGCCCCTCCCTCCTCCAACGTAATCTCGTTTAATCCACTACCCTGCAAGTCTTGCTGGACTTGATTTTCATTAAGTTAATTAGTCAGGACTGCCCTGCAAGCTGTATATTACACTTAAAGAAAACATGTCCGGATTGGGACTGGATTAGAAAGGTGGTGCCGATTCTATGTATATAATTCAATGATGTTTAAAGGGCCAACACTTTAAATGAATGTTTGGGGCATTGTCGTCTATCAATGTGGGACTATATATATGTGGTTAATCTTTTGATATTATCCTTTGCAAGCATACATTTATGTGACTTGTGGCATCTGAGTGATGTTTTGGGGGACATTGTGTCGGAAAGTTAGAAAATGTCAGTGATAAGAGTTATGTATATCCATGTTCTTTTATCAGATTCTTTCGCTGTTTTGTTGGTGCTATTCTGTTCTGAGTGTCCTGATAGATTACAAATGTAAGATAATCTCCGGATCTGTGTTTGTAACATACTGACACAGTTTCTTAAAGGACATAGCACAATCATAGTATAACAACACATGCTTCAGGACAATGGTGTTTGTTCCTTTAAACAGATTAAAGGTTACTATATTAATTTTGGATAGAAGCAAGCAATAATAAATATCTACATAGTCAGCTACCATAATCCACCTTAGCTGGGAGATTCAATTAAAGTTCTATCGTTAAAAATGGTGTGATTTTGCCCCAACCAATCAGATGTTACTTTTCAATGTTAAATAAGATCTGATTGGTTGGGGCAAATATAAAACCATTTTTAATGATAAGAACTTTTATAGAATCTCCTACATGCAGTGTAGTTTTTTTGTAAACATATCTAAATGCTCCTCTCTCTAACAATTAAATATTCCTTTTTTATCCAAAAAGAGAATAATTTTTGCAGTTTATTTTCTTAGCTAGCATGGATGTAAGGAACAGAATATTAAAATTTCAGTAAAAAAAGTCTAGGATTTGTACCTGTGACCTAATGGGCTGTGTGTTTCTAAAAAAGGTACATTTAGATATAGAAACTTTATATTCTGCTAGGAATATAATAAAAAAGTATGTTAGTAAAATCTGCTGACTATGTTGTATTGTTCATGGCTGTCAGCATTTCATACTGGCTGGAAAATAAACTATAGGTAACAAAGCAGCTTCAAAGTCTTATCAGGGATTCCATATTAATATGGAGACATCTGTACAGAAAATAGTTTGTGCATAGAGACAGTAAATACTGGGGTCAGGGACGTGGGACATGCTAACAAGACTGTTTGAAGACTGCATGGACAGAGACATGTACTGACAACACATGGAAGCCTTCTTAGTAACAGAATCCATTTTTACATGAACGAAATCAACTTACTAGAGAAGAATCTTACAATGTGTAGGGGTTCTGGGGAAAAGGTTTTCCCGGTGTAGGATTACATAAATTAAGTTTAGTTCTTCCTTAAAGCACAACTTTTTTTTTGAGCTTTGTAAAGTTTGGAAAATAGCTCTTCTGAAATCCTGGTTTCTCAGGCTGTAGATAACAGGGTTGAACAATGGGGTCACCACAACGTACAATAAGGACAATATCTTATTTACATTTAGATAATGTTTCCCAGTGGATGTGTAGATAGAGAGATACCATTGTGCCATAATACATAACACAACAGACAGGTGGGAGCTACAGGTGGAGAAGGTCTTCTGTCTACCAGACCTTGATGGGATCTTCAGGATGGTGAAATGATGGAGTAGGAGATGTAGGTTAGGATAATATGAATAGCAATGGAACAAGGATTGCAAATACTGATGCTAGTGACAAAATTAACTCACAGAGAATGTGTCTGAGCAGGACAGTTCTATGATGGGAGTGATGTCACAGTAGATATGGTTGATGATGTTGGACTTACAGAACTGTAATTCATTAACAAATGCAAATGTTAGAATGGAGACCATTAAACCAGAGGCCCAGCAGGAGATGACAATGTGTAGCTGTTTCCTGAAGGTCATAATAGACATATAACGCAGTGGGTTACAAATGGCAGCATGGCGATCAAAGGACATTGTGGCTAAAATCAAACACTGGGTAATGGAAGGAACACAACTAAGATACAACTGCCCTAAACAAGCAGTAACAGAATGGTTCCTCCATTGCCAAGTAGATTCTTAACATATTGGGGACAATATTCGTAGTGAACACGATTTCACACAAGGACAGTTGGGTGAGGAAAAAATACATGGGAATGAAGGGTTTTGTTACATACGCCAAGATTATGACCAGAATATTCCCTGTAAACATGATGAAATAAGTGATCAGAAAGATGCTAAAAATAAATATTTATAGGAGTGAAGGTTCCCAATCAAGTAAGTAAAATTCTGTGATTAAAGTCTGATTGGTTTTA
Organism: Hymenochirus boettgeri; assembly: GCA_019447015.1. Lineage (NCBI taxonomy): Eukaryota > Metazoa > Chordata > Amphibia > Anura > Pipidae > Hymenochirus > Hymenochirus boettgeri. Next base: position 268,964,269 of record CM033473.1, on the reverse strand, counting down.
CGCATTGCCTGTGGTAATAAAGAAGAGATGGTCATGAAAATGGCTGATAAATCTAACACCAAACTAATCATTTGGCCAATTTTATTGCCTTTAGAAAATAGGCAGAGGAGGTGCAGGAGTTTTCTATCTATAGACCTTGTCAAAGGGTGCAGGAACCTCTACTTTAGAGCTGGAGAACATTTAACCAGAAAGACTCCCGGGAACACCTTGTATATAGGATTGCAGCTGGCTAGCTATCAGCTATGGGTGTTCTGCCGGTAGAGAGTCCAGATAGAACTTATAAAATGCATAACATTTTAGAAAAGTTTGATACTAGAGATGAACTAAACTGGCGAGTTTCATTAGGTTGCCCGGATTTCGTTACCATTTTTTTCTATTAAAATTTCCAATGGAATTTTTGAATTTTCGATTTTTCGATGAAAAGTTTAGAAAATTTCAAAATATTCTATTGGATCCGTGGATTTTCGAACCCGGCAATTCCAAAGGGAAAGAGTTAAGGTGGATTCTTCACTATTACTTGGGAGGGACCCTCCAGAGGGGGCACTGAGAAGTGCCTTTCCTGATTCGACCTGTGGGACCCTTAAACCCAAAGGCCCACATGGCTCTTATAACTGCCGGGGAAGAGGGTTCCGGTTCGAGCTGCAGGACCCCTTAAGCCCCAAAGGGCCCTTGTCAGGGCCACAAGGGTACTTCTGTTCCCTCCCCCCCAGCAGGCCCCTCCCCTTGAGCCTACTGGGCAGGGGACGGGAGGGGTGCTGATAAGGGATTGTTTCGGCAGGTGGTCTCTACCACGGGAGGGCAAGGGCAGTGCGGGCGTACTCTCCTGCCCTTGCTGCAGGGGGCTAGGGCTGATGCAACCCTTTTCCAGCAGCCCTCCCCAGCCCCCTGCTCCCTCAGTCGGGGCATTGCGCTAAGTACAATATTCCGTGAAAAGAGTTCAAATTACCGCTTTAGAAAGTGTGAACTTCACTAGGTTACCCAGAATTTCAATAGCATTTGGACTTTCTAAACTTTCGAAGGAATTTTGGAATTTTCAATTTTTCAATGAAAAAGTTTAGAAAATGTATAAAAAAAAATCCATTGGATCTGTGGATTTCGAACCCGACCAGTTCCGAAAACAGTTAAGATGAGATTTATCACTATTACTTTCTTTACACATACTAGGCATTTATTAAGGATGGTTGGAAGCTATAAGGACTTTATATGAAATGAGTAAGATATAGCAAGTTTAATAATAAGATAAGGATATTTATGCTGAAAAATGTTTCTATAAAGTCAAAAGGGAATTTCCACCTCCCCAGGTAATAATTTTATATGTGAATGGCCCCAACCATTAGAGGGCTTCTTAATGAACCGACTACTGGTCCAGTTAACTCTAAACACTAAGGGCTAGGCCACACTAGCGCATTTGCGCACGCGTTTCGCACTCGCGATTGCGCCCGTGATTTTCGTTAAAATGTAAATCACGGGTACGCGAAAATTCCCACAATTTCCGATGCGCATGCGATTTCCATTACGCGAAATGGGAAAACGCATGCACAAAACGCGAACGCACAAGAAAGCGCACACATGCTGCGTGCGATAAAGCCGCCATTCCTGTGCGTTGCAGTGTGGCCTCAGCCAATCGCATGCGCATCGGAATCGCAAGAATTTTTGCGTTCCCCGCGATTTCCATTTAAGCGAAAATCGCGAGCGCGAAACATGTGCGAATCGCGCAAAAAAAGGGGTTAGTGTGGCCTAACCCTAATAGGGTGATGCACTAAGAGGAATGACTTTAACTCCTGTTTTGGAGTTAAAGTCATGCTAACTGATGTTATTCATTGCGTTCTCTGCATGGCTAATGCGGACGTTGTCACATGTCGATAGTGAACATATTTTTCGGCTAATGGCTGTGTTAAAAGTGATGAATTCATACTGACAATTCTTGGTGATGTAATGTACTTACTACGTTGTGACTGTTGATACATCCCAGCACTAGAGATGAAACTGGAAAGTTTTTTTTCCGATAGTGAAAATCCAATTCAAACGAAATTGTTATTTTCGAATGGAATTTTGATCATCAAATTTATGGGACATTGTAAACAACATTACTAAAGGGCTGACCTAACAGTGTCTGCTGAACTGGAGGGCTGACCTAACAGTGTCCGCTGAACTGGAGACTGAACTAACAGTGTCTGCTGAACTGGAGGGCTGACCTAACAGTGTCCGTGAACTGGAGGGCTGACCTAACAGTGTCTGCTGAACTGGAGGGCTGACCTAACAGTGTCCTGAACTGGAGGGCTGACCTAACAGTGCCTGCTGGAACTGGAGAGCTGACCTAACAGTGTCGCGTGAACTGGAGGGCTGACCTAACAGTGTCCGCTGAATACGGAGGGCTGACCTAACAGTGTCTGCTGAACTGGAGAGCTGACCTAACAGTGTCCGCTGACTGGAGTCACTGCATGGTGAAACTGGAGGGCTGGCCTAACTGACTGCTGAACCCTCCCTACAGAGTGGCACATGTAAGTTGCCCACACAGACTGGGACATTAATATTGTACTAATCTTCCTAATCTTCCTGGTCTCCCTCTTTCCATAATTTTCTCTTTTACTTTCTTCATACAAAACCTGCTATAGATAAATAATAAAGTGCATAAAAATGATTTAATAAAACAAACCATTTTAAATCTCATTATTAAAATAAAACAAATACTATTTGCAAAATAAGGTCCCTTTGGGTGAACTTGGATGTCCTTACCTGGCCCTGGTTTGCACAGATAAATCACTGTTTAATGTCAGTTAAAGTCAAATACTTTTATAAGGATTTCTAGCCCCGGAGACCATGTCCCTCAATCCCACAGATCATACAGTAAATATTACGCTACTGTCAGTAGGCTAATTAATATTGTTAATAGTTATGTTTACTAGAAGGTGCTTGGTTCGTTATTTTATTTATATTATTCCTATAAATATTCGGCAAGTTCATTGAATAGCTTTAAAAAAAAAAACTGGATAAGTTTCTAAAACTAAAAAAAATATTGGTACAGGGATACTATATAATATTGAGAATTACTGGTATTAATACATACACTGTAGTTTTGGTTGGTACAGGTATATTATAACATATTGAGAATTACTAGTATTAATACATATACTGTAGTTCTGGTTGGTATGGGGATGATACTATATAATTTGAGAATTACTGGATTAATACATATACGTAGTTCTGGTTGGTACAGGGATACTATATAATATTGAGAATTACTGGTATTAATAGATATACTGTAGTTCTGGGTTGTACGGGGATACTATATAATATTGAGAATTACTGGTATTAATACATATACTGTAGTTGTGGTTGGTACAGGGATACTATATAATATTGAGAATTACTGATATTAATACATATACTCTTAGTTTGCTTGTGAAGGTTCTCATTCATCCAGGTCAGGGATATCTGTTGTATTCAATTAGATCAATCAGACTTGAAGTTTAGTTCTTGAAGACGTTTCGCTAGTCATCCGGCTGGCTTTCTCAATTAGAATGACGTGTACAAGAATTTGTGGCACTTATGTACCCTGGAAATCCCAATTAGCATATCACACTATCTAATCATGCCCTTAAACACCTGGCTGTGATATGCTAATTGGGATTTTCCAGGGTACATAAGTGCCACAGATTCTTGTACAAGTCATTCATGAGAAAGCCAGTCGGAGACTAGCGAAACGTCTTCAAGAACTAAACTTCAAGTCCGGTTTGATCTAATTGAATACCACAGATATATACTGTAGTTCTGGTTAGTACAGGGATAGATATAAATTTGAGAATTACTGGTATTAATACATATACTGTAGTTTCTGTGTTGGTAGGGGATACTATATATATTGAGAATTACTAGTATTAATACATATACTGTAGTTCTGGTTGGTATGGGGATACTATATAATATCAGAATTACTGGTATTAATACATTAACTGTAGTTCTGGTTGGTACAGGGATACTAATAATATTGATATATATTATATATATACATATTAATACATATACTGTAGTTCTGGTTGGTACGGGGAACTATATAATATTGATGAAAAACTGGTATAATACATATACTGTAGTTTCTGGTTGGTACAGGGATACTATATAATATTGAGAATTACTGGTATTAATACATATACTGTGGTTTCTGGTTGGTACAGGGATACTATATAAATGAGATTACTGGTATAATTGATATACTGTAGTTCTGATTGGTACGGGGATTATATATAATATGAGAATTACTGGTATTAATACATATACTGTAGTTCTGGTTGGTACAGGGATACTATATAATATGAGAATTACTGGTATTAATTGATATACTGTAGTTCTGGTTGGTACGGGGACACTATATAATATTGAGAATTACTGGTATTAAACATATACTGTAGTTCTGGTTGGTACAGGGATACTATATAATATTGAGAATTACTGGTATTATACATTATACTGTAGTTCTGGTTGGTACAGGGATACTATAAATATTGAGAATTACTGGTATTATTGATATACTGTAGTTCTGGTTGGTACGGGGATACTATATAATATTGAGAATTACTGGTATTAATACAATACTGTAGTTCTGGTTGGTACAGGGATACTATATAATATGAGAATTACTGGATTTAATATTATACTGTAGTTCTGGTTGGTACGGGGACACTATATAATATTGAGAATTACGGTATTAATACAATACTGTAGTTCTGGTTGGTACAGGGATACTATATATATTGAGAATTACTGGTATTAATTGATATACTGTAGTTCTGGTTGGTACGGGGACACTATATAATATTGAGAATTACTAGTATTAATACATATACTGTAGTTCTGGTTGGTATGGGGATACTATATAATATTGAGAATTACTGGTATTAATACATATCTTAGTTTCTGGTTGGTACAGGGATACTATATAATATTGAGAATTACTGGTATTAATAGATATACTGTAGTTCTGGTTGGTACGGGGATACTATATAATATTGAGAATTACTGGTATTAATACATATACTGTAGTTGTGGTTGGTACAGGGATACTATATAATATTGAGAATTACTGATATTAATACATATACTGTAGTTTGCTTGTGAAGGTTCTCATTCATCCAGGTCATGGTATATCTGTTGTATTCAATTAGATCAACCAGACTTGAAGTTTAGTTCTTGAAGACGTTTCGCTAGTCATCCGGCTGGTTCTCCAATTCAGAAGACTTGTACAAGAATTTGTGGCACTTATGTACCCTGGAAAATCCCAATTAGCATATCACACTATCTAATCATGCCCTTAACACTGGCTGTGATATGCTAATTGGGGATTTTCCAGGGTACTAAGTGCCACAGATTCTTGTACAAGTCTTCTAATTGAGAAAGCCAGTCGGATGACTAGCGAAACGTCTTCAAGAACTAAACTTCAAGTCCGGTTGATCTAATTGAATACAACAGATATATACTGTAGTTCTGGTTAGTACGGGATAGTATAATATATTGAGAATTACTGGTATTAATACTATCTGTAGTTCTGGTTGGTACGGGGATACTATATATTGAGAATTTCTTGTATTAATTGATATACTGTAGTTCTGGTTGGTACGGGGATACTATATATTATTGAGAATTACTAGTATTAATACATATACTGTAGTTCTGGTTGGTATGGGGATACTATATAAATTGAGAATTATGGTATTAATACATATACTGTAGTTCTGGTTGGTACAGGGATACTATATAATATTGATATATTATTATATATACATATAATACATATACTGTAGTTCTGGTTGGTACGGGGGATACTATTATATTGAGAAAAACTGGTATTAATACATATACTGTAGTTCTGGTTGGTACAGGGATACTATATAATATTGAGAAATTACTGGTATTAATACATATACTGTGTTCTGGTTGGTACAGGAGAACATATAATATTGAGAATTACTGGTATTAATTGATATACTGTAGTTCTGGTTGGTACGGGGATACTATATATATTGAGAATTACTGGTATTAATACATATACTGTAGTTCTGGTTGGTACAGGGATACTATATAATATTGAGAATTACTCGGTATTAATTGTATACTGTAGTTCTGGTTGGTACGGGGGAACTATAATATATTGAGAATTACTGAGTAATACATATACTGTAGTTCTAGTTGGTACAGGGATACATATATAATATTGAGAATTACTGGTATTAATACTATACTGTAGTTCTGGTTGGTACGGGATACTATATAATATTGAGAATTACTGGTATTAATACATATACTGTAGTTCTGGTTGGTACGGGGACACTATATAATATTGAGAATTACTGGTATATTGATATACTGTAGTTCTGGTTGGTATGGGGATACTATATAATATTGAGAATACTGGTATTAAACATATACTGTAGTTCTGGTTGGTACGGGATACATATAAATATTGAAGATTACTGGTATTATACATATATTGTAGTTCTGGTTGGTACAGGGACACTATATAATATTGAGAATTACTGCTCAATACTGAATTACCCTTTGGAACCTGTTTTAGTCCTACATGTATTGTATTTATCTGCTGTGTTTCAGCATTGTGTCACCCTATATGCCGAGCTGATTGGACGTTAAAGAGAATTGGACTTTGTCTTTATATAGTGTAAGGCAGAGATATCAACCCATGGGTATGTCGATTGATAAAGACCACTCTTGAATCTGAAACAGAATCCTAGTTCCTAATGCATGTGGCGTAAATTAATGACAATGTTATGCTCAACAAACTGCTCCATTCTCGATATATAATTTATGTCTCTATCCCACAATTCTCTCTAGCTTAGTCTTCCTGATCTCTCTCACTCCCAACCTGCTATAGAGACATGTTAAAGTGATAACGATGTCTTACAAGAAGAGAATGATTTGCTAAACTAAAGCTTTTTAAATGCTCGTTGGTGCGTCAGTGCTGACGTGTGTGTGTGTGTGTGTGTGTGTCACTGCGTTCATATTAACTCACCATCGGGAAAAACACAGGAAACATGCAAAGAGGCAGAACACAGCAATTACACAGAGACATGGACGCAGGCCGCAGGCAAGGTAGCTTGGGACACTTAAAGGAAACTCTGGCCTTTTGACGGAGGAGGGATTTGAGCCTTGGGACACAAGAGGGACTTTGGTATTGGGACAGAGGGAGACTGGGGGATTCTGGATTTGGGACACTAAGAGGGGACTCTGGCCTTGGGACATGGAGTAGGGGGGCTATGGCCTTGGGACACTAAGAGGGGACTCTGACCTGGGACATGGAGTAGGGGGTCTATGGCCTTGGGACACTAAGAGGGGACTCTGGCCTTGGGACATGGAGTAGGGGGGCTATGTCCTTGGGACACTAAGAGGGGACTCTGACCTTGGGACATGGAGTAGGGGTCTATGGCCTTGGGACCTAAGAGGGGACTCTGGCCGGGACGGATGGAGTAGGGGGTCTATGGCCTTGGGACACTAAGAGGGGACTCTGGCCTTGGGACAATGGAGTAGGGGGCTATGTCCTTGGGACACCTGAGAGGGGACTCTGGCCTTGGGACATGGAGTTTGTCTTACATAGGAAGAGGGATGGATGGCCTACACTAAGGGGACTTTTATGCCTGGTGGTCAGCTGAGGGTGGTGGACTTGGTGTACATGCAGTGGGGGTCATATTGAAACTCGCCACATAGAGGGAGGAACAAGGGACATCAAGAGGGGACACGCCTGGCCTTCAGGGACATGGAGCATGACGGCAGGCGGAGGCCTTGGACATGCAAGGATCTGGCTTGAAGGAGGGGATCTCTGGCCTTGGGACCAAGAGGGCACTTTGGTTATTGGGACAGGAGGGAAGGATGGGGGATATTCTGGACTTGGGACACTAAGAGGGGACTTGGCCTTGGGACATGGAGTAGGGGGGCTATGGCCTTGGGACACTAGAGGGGACTCTGACCTTGGGACATGGAGTAGGGGGTCTATGGCCTTGGGACACTAAGGGGACTCTGACCTTGGACATGGAGTGTAGGGGGGCTATGCCTTGGGACACTAAGAGGGGACTCTGACCTTGGGACATGGAGTAGGGGGCTATGGCCTTGGGACATAAGAGGGGACTCTGCCTTGGGACATGGAGTAGGGGTCTATGGCCTTGGGACACTAAGAGGGGACTCTGGCCTTGGGACATGGAGTAGGGGGCTATGTCCTTGGGACACTAAGGGGACTTGGCCTTGGGACTGGAGTAGTGGGGGTCTATGGCCTTGGGACACTAAGAGGGGACTCTGGCCTTGGGACATGGAGTAGGGGGTCTATGGCCTTGGGACACTAGAGGGACTCTGCCTTGGGACATGGAGTAGGGGTCTATGACCTTGGACACTAGAGGGGACTCTGGCCTTGGGAATGGCATAGTAGGGGGTCTATGGCCTTGGGACACTAAGATGGGGACTCTGGCCTTGGGACATGGAGTAGGGGGGTCTATGGCCTTGGGAACTAAGAGGGGACTCTGGCCTTGGACATGGAGTAGGGGGTCTATGGCCTTGGGACACTAAGGGGGACTCTGGCCTTGGGAACATGGGAGTAGGGGGTCTATTGGCCTTGGGACACTAAGAGGGGACCTCTGGATTGGGAATGGAGTAGGGGGTATGGCCTTGGCACTAAGAGGGGACTCTGGCCTTGGGACATGGAGTAGGGGGTCTATGGCCTTGGACACTAAGAGGGGACTCTGGCCTTGGGACATGGAGTAGGGGGTCTATGGCCTTGGGACACTAAGAGGGGACTCTGCCTTGGACATGGAGTAGGGGGTCTATGCCTTGGGACACTAAGAGGGGACTCTGGCCTTGGGACTGGAGTAGGGGGCTATGCCTTGGGACACTAAGAGGGACTCTGCCTTGTGGACAATGGGTAGGCTAGGGGGCATGGCCTTAGGACACTAAGAGGGGACTCTGGCCTTGGGACATGGAGTAGGGGGTCTATGGCCTGGACACTAAGAGGGGACTCTGGCCTTGGGACATGAGTAGGGGGCTATGCCTTGGGACACTAAGAGGGGACTCTGGCCTTGGGACATGGAGTAGTAGTAGGGGGTCTATGACCTTGGGACATAAGAGGGGACTCTGGCCTTGGGACATGGAGTAGGGGGCTATGCTTGGACACTAAGAGGGGACTCTGGCCTTGGGACATGGAGTAGGGGGCTATGTCCTTGGGACACTAAGAGGGGACTCTGGCCTTGGACATTGGAGTAGGGGGGTCTATGGCCTTGGGACACTAAGAGGGGACTCTGGCCTTGGGCAGGGTAGGGGGTCTATGGCCTTGGGACACAAGAGGGGACTCTGGCCTTGGGACAGGAGTAGGGGGTCTATGGTCCTTGGGACACTAAGAGGGGACTCTGGCCTTGGGACATGGAGTAGGGGGTCTATGGCCTTGGGACACTAAGAGGGGACTCTGCCTTGGGACATGAGTAGGGGGTCTATGGCCTTGGGACACTAAGAGGGGACTCTGGCCTTGGGACATGGAGTAGGGGGATGGTCTATGGCCTTGGACACTAAGAGGGGACTCTGGCCTTGGGACATGGAGTAGGGGGGTATGGCCTTGGGACACTAAGAGGGGACTCTGGCCTTGGAAGGAGGGGGGGCTATGCCTTGGGACCTAAGAGGGGACTCTGGCTTGGGACATGGAGTAGGGGGGGCTATGGTCCTTGGGACACTAAGAGGGGACTCTGGCCTTGGGACATGGAGTAGGGGGGCTATGGCCTTGGGACACTAAGAGGGGACTCTGGCCTTGGGACATGGAGTAGGGGGCTATGCCTTGGGACATAAGAGGGGACTCTGGCCTTGGGACATGGAGTAGGGGGCTATGTCCTGGGACACTAAGGGGGATCTGGCCTTGGGCCATGGAGTAGGGGGCTATGCCTTGGACACTAAGAGGGACTCTGGCCTTGGACATGGGTAGTAGGGGGCTATGTCCTTGGGACACTAAGAGGGGACTCTGGACCTTGGGACATGGAGTAGGGGTGGCTATGTCCTTGGGACACTAAGAGGGGACTCTGCTTGGGATGGGTAGGGGGCTATGTCCTTGGGACACTAAGAGGGACTCTGCCTTGGGACTGAGTAGGGGGTCTATGTCCTTGGGCACTAGAGGGGACTCTGGACCTTGGGACATGGAGTAGGGGGCTATGTCCTTGGGACACTAAGAGGGACTCTGGCCTTGGGACATGGAGTAGGGGGTCTATGTCCTTGGGACACTAAGAGGGGACTTGGACCTAGGGACAGGAGTAGGGAGGGTCTATGCCTGGACACTAAGAGGGGACTCTGACCTGGGACATGGAGTAGGGGGTCTATGCCCTTGGGACACAAGGGGACTCTGGACCTTGGGACATGGAGTAGGGGGCTATGTCCTTGGGACACTAAGAGGGGACTCTGACCTTGGGACATGAGAGTAGGGGTCTTGCCTTGGGACACTAAGAGGGACTCTGACCTTGGGACATGGAGTAGGGTGGCTATGTCCTTGGGACACTAAGAGGGGACTCTGCCTTGGGACATGGAGAGTAGGGGGCTATGCCTTGGGACACTAGAGGGGACTCTGCCTTGGGAATGGAGTAGGGGGCTATGTCCTTGGGGCACTAGAGGGGACTCTGGCCTTGGGACATGGAGTAGGGGGTCTATGTCCTGGGACACTAAGAGGGGACTCTGACCTGGGACATGGAGTGAGGGGTCTATGTCCTTGGGGCACTAAGAGGGACTCTGACCTTGGGACATGGAGTAGGGTCTATGGCCTGTGGGACACTAAGAGGGACTCTGACCTTGGGACATGGAGTAGGGGGCTATGACCGGGACACTAAGAGGGGACTCTGGCCTTGGGACATGGAGTAGGGGGTTATGTGCCTTGGGACACTAAGAGGGGACTCTGACTTGGGACATGGAGTAGGGGGCTATCCTTGGGACACTAAGAGGGGACTTGGCCTTGGACATGGAGTAGGGGGTCTATGGCCTGGGAACTAAGAGGGGACTCTGACCTTGGGACATGGAGTAGGGGGTGCTATGGCCTTGGGACACTAAGAGGGGACTCTGGCCTTGGACATGGAGTAGGGGGTCTTATGCCTTGGGACACTAAGAGGGGGACTCTGCCTTGGGACATGGAGTAGGGGTCTATGGCCTTGGGACACTAAGAGGGGACTCTGACCTTGGGACATGAAGTAGGGGGTCTATGGCCTTGGGACACTAAGAGGGACTCTGACCTTGGGACATGGAGTAGGGGGTCTATGGCCTTGGGACACTAAGAGGGGACTCTGACCTTGGACATGGAGTAAGGGGGGCCTATGCCTTGGGACACTAAGAGGGGACTCTGCCTTGGGACATGGAGTAGGGGGTCTATGGCCTTGGGACACTAAGAGGGGACTCTGACTTGGGACATGGAGTAGGGGGTCTTGTTGCCTTGGACACTAAGAGGGACTCTGACCTTGGACATGGAGTAGGGGGTCTATGGCCTTGGGACACTAAGAGGGGACTCTGAGCCTTGGACATGGAGTAGGGGGTCTATGGCCTTGGACTAAAGGGGACTCTGGCCTTGGGAACATGGAGTAGGGGGTCTATGGCCTTGGGCACTAAGAGGGGACTCTGGCCTTGGGACATGGAGTAGGGGTCTATGGCCTTGGGACACAAGAGGGGACTCTGACCTTGGGACATGGAGTAGGGGGTCATGGCCTTGGGCACTAAGGAGGGGACTCTGCCTTGGGACATGGAGTAGGGGTCTATGGCCTGGGGACACTAAGAGGGGACTCTGACCTTGGGACATGGAGTAGGGGGTCTATGCCTTGGACACTAAGAGGGGACTCTGGCCTTGGGACATGAGTAGGGGTGTTATGGCCTTGGGACACTAAGAGGGACTCTGACCTTGGGACATGGAGTAGGGGTCTATGGCCTTGGGACACTAAGAGGGGACTTTGCTTGGGACATGGAGTAGGGGGTCTATGGCCTTGGGACACTAAGAGGGGACTCTGCACCTTGGGACATGGAGTAGGGGGCTATGCCTGGGACACTAAGAGGGGACTCTGGCCTTGGGACAGGAGTAGGGGGTCTATGGCCTTGGGACAATAGAGGGACTTGGCCTTGGGACATGGAGTAGGGGTCTATGACCTTGGACACTAAGAGGGGACTCTGACCTTGGGACATGGAGTAGGGGTCCTATGGACCTTGGGACACTAAGAGGGGACTCTGACCTTGGGACATGGAGTAGGGGTCTATGTCCTTGGGACACTAAGAGGGGACTCTGGCCTTGGGACATGGAGTAGGGGGTCTATGGCCTTGGGACACTAAGAGGGGACTCTGGCCTTGGGACATGGAGTAGGGGCTATGGCCTTGGGACACTAAGAGGGGACTCTGGCTCTTGGGACATGGAGTAGGGGGCTATGGCCTTGGGACACTAAGAGGGACTCTGACCTTGGGACATGGAGTAGTAGGGGCTATGGCCTTTGGGCACTCAAGGGGACTCTGCCTTGGCACATGGAAGTAGAGGGGGCTATGGCCTTGGGACACTAAGAGGGGAACTCTGGCCTTGGGACATGGAGTAGGGGGCTATGGCCTTGGACAATAAGATGGGACTCTGGCCTTTGGGACATATAGAAGTAGGGGGGCTATGGCCTTGGACACTAAGAGGGGATCTGACCTTGGGACATGGAGTAGGGGGTCTATGACCTTGGGACACTAAGAGGGGACTCTGGCCTTGGGACATGGAGTAGGGGGCTATGGCCTTGGACACTAAGAGGGGACTCTGGCCTGGGACATGGAGTAGGGGGTCTATGACCTTGGGACACTAAGAGGGGATCTGGCCTTGGGACATGAGTAGGGGGTCTATGGCCTTGGACACTAAGAGGGGACTCTGGCCTTGGGACATGGAGTAGGGGGCTATGGTCCTTGGACACTAAGAGGGGACTCTGCCTTGGGACATGGAGTAGGGGGTCTATGGCCTTGGAACTAAGAGGGGACTCTGGCCTGGGACATGAGAGTAGGGGGTCTATGGCCTTGGACACTAAGAGGGGACTCTGGCCTTGGGACATGGAGTAGGGGGCTATGTCCTTGGGACACTAAGAGGGGACTCTGGCCTTGGGACATGGAGTAGGGGGCTAAGGCCTTGGGACACTAAGAGGGGACTCTGGACCTTGGACATGAGAGTAGGGGTCTATGCCTTGGACACTAAGAGGGGACTCTGGGCCTTGGGACATGGAGTAGGCGGGGTCTATGTCCTTGGGACACTAAGAGGGGACTCTGGCCTTGGGACATGGAGTCGAGTAGGGGGGCTATGCCTTGGGACAAAAGAGGGGACTCTGGTCCTTGGGACATGGAGTTAGGGGGGTCTATGCCTTGGGACACTAAGAGGGACTCTGGCCTTGGGACATGAGTAGGGGGCTATGCCTTGGGACACTGAGGAGGGGACTCTGGCCTTGGGACATGGAGTAGGGGGGCTATGGTCCTGGGACACTAAGAGGGGACTCTGACCTGTGGGACATGGAGTAGGGGGTCTATGGCCTTGGGACACTAAGAGGGGACTCTGGCCTTGGGACATGGAGTTAGGGGGGCTATGTGGCCTGGGGACACTAAGAGGGGACTCTGGCCTTGGACATGGGAGGAGTAGGGGCTATGCCTTGGGACACTAAGATGGGACTCTGGCCTTGGGACATGGAGTGGGGGCGGTCTATGGCCTGGGACCACTAAGAGGGGACTCTGGACCTTGGGAATGGAGTAGGGGGTCTATGGCCTTGGGACACTAAGAGGGGACTCTGCACTGGGAATGGAGTAGGGGGCGTATGGCCTTGTGGACCTAAGAGGGACTCTGGCCTTGGGACATGGAGTAGGGGGTCTCTGGCCTTGGGACACTAAGAGGGGACTCTGGCCTTGGGAACTGGAGTAGGGGGTCTATGGCCTTGGGACCACAAGAGGGGACTTCTGGACTTGGGACATGGAGTAGGGGGTCTATGTCCCTTGGGACACAAGAGGGGACTGGAGCACTTGGGACATGGAGAGTATAGGGGGTCTATGGCCTTGGGACACTAAGAGGGGACTCTGGCCTGGGACATGAGAGTAGGGGCTAATGGCCTTGGGACACTAAGAGGGGACTCTGGCCTTGGACACGGAGTAGGGGGCTATGACCTTGGACACTAAGAGTGGGACTCTGGCCTGTGGACATGGGTAGGGGGGCTATATGGCCTTGGGGGACACTAAGATGGGACTCTGGCTGGGACATGGGAGGGGGGGCTATGGCCTTGGGACAACTAAGAGGGGACTCTGCCTTGGGACATGGAGTAGGGGGGCTATGCCTTGGGACACTAAAGAGGGGACTCTGGCCTTGGGACATGGAGTAGGGGGCTATGCCTTGGGACACTAAGAGGGGACTCTGGCCTTGGGAACTGAGTAGGGGTCTATTGCCTTGGGACACTAAGAGGGATCTGGCCTTGGACAGGAGTAGGGGGCTATGCCTTGGGACACTAAGAGGGGACTCTGACCTTGGGACATGGAGTAGGGGGTAATGGCCTTGGGACACTGAGAGGGACTCTGCCTTGGGACATGGAAGAGGGGGGCTATGTCCTTGGACACGCTAAGAGGGACTCTCTGGCCTTGGGACATGGATTCAGGGGGGGTCTATGGCCTTTGGGACACTAAAGAGGGATCTGGCCCTTGGGAATGGAGTAGGGGGACTATGTGGCCTTGGGACACTAAGAGGGGACTCTGGCCTTGGACAGGAGTAGGGGTCATGGCATTGGGACACTAAGAGGGGCCTGGCCTTGGTTGGGACATGGAGTAGGGGGGCTATGTCCTTGGGACACTAAGAGGGGACTCTGGCCTTGGGATGGAGTGGGGGTCTATGGCCTTGGGAACACTAAGAGGGGACTCTGGCCTTGGGACATGAGTAGAGTTAGGGGTGCTATGGCCTTGGGCACATAGGAGGGGACACTGACCTTGGGACATGGAGTAGGGGGTCTATGCCTTGGGACACTAGAGGGGACTCTGGCCTTGGGACAGTGGAGTAGGGGGTCTATGTGGCCTTGGGACACTAAGAGGGGACTCTTTTGTTTGGGGCGGGGGGGGGGGGACCTGGGACATGGAGTTAGGGGGTCTATGGCTTGGGACACTAAGAGGGGACTCTGGCCTTGGGACACGGAGTAGGGGGCTATGTCCTTGGGACACTAAGAGGGGACTCTGGCCTTGAGGACATGGAGTAGGGGGTCTATGCCTTGGGACACCTAAGAAGGGGACTCTGGCCTTGGGACAAAGTGGAGGGAGGTAGGGGGCTATGGCCCACCTTGGGACACTAAGAGGGGACTCTGGCCTTGGGACATGGAGTAGGGGGTCTAATGGCCTTGGGACACTAAGAGGGGACTCTGGCCTTGGGACATGGAGTAGGGGGGTCTATGGCCTTGGGACACAAGATGGGGACTCTGGCCTTGGGACATGGAGAGTGGGGGCTATGGCCTTGGGACACTAAGGGGACTCTGGCACTTGGGACATGGAGTAGGGGGTCTATGGCCTTGGGACACTAAGAGGGGACTCTGGCCTTGGGGAACTGGAGTAGGGGGCTATGACCTTGGCGACACTAAGAGGGGACTCTGCCTTGGACATGGAGTAGGGGGTCTATGGCTTGGGACACTAAACGAGGGGACCTGACGAGGGAACATGGGGGGGGGAGGGGGAAGGAAGGAGGGACTCCTGGACCTTGGGACATGGAGTAGGGGTCTATGGCTTGGGACACTAAGAGGGGACTCTGGCCTGGACATGGGTAGGGGGCTATGCCTTGGGACACTAAGAGGGGGACTTCGTGGCATTGGGACATGGAGTGAGGGGTCTATGGCCTTGGGCCAACTAAGAGGGGACCTTCATGGCCTTGGGACATGGAGTAGGGGGTCTATGGCCTTGGGACACTAAGAGGGGACTTGGCCTTGGGACACGGATGTAGGTGGGGTCTATGCCTTGGGACACTAAGAGGGACTCTGGCCTTGGACACTGGTAGGGGGTCTATGTCCTTGGGACACTAACGGGGACTCTGGGCTTGGGACATGGGTATGGTGTGGGGGGGGTCTATGGCTCTTGGGACACTAAGGGGGACTTCTGAGCCTTGGGCTGGAGTAGGGGGTCTATGTCCCTTGGGACACTAAGAGGGGACTCTGGCCTTGGGACATGGCATAGAGTGGGGGGTCTATGGCCTTGGGACACTAAGAGGGGACTCTGGCCTTGGGCCATGGAGTAGGGGGCTAGTGCCTTGGACACTAAGAGGGACTCTGGCCTTGGGACATGAGTAGGGGTCTATCTGCCTTGGGGGACACTAAGAGGGGCGACATCTGGCCTTGGGACATGGTAGTGAGTAGGGGGTATGGCTTGGAGACACTAAGAGGGGACTCTGACTTGGGAATGGAGTAGGGGCTATGCCTTGGGACACTAAGAGGGGACTCTGGCTTGGGACATAGTAGAGTAGTATGGGGTCTATGGCTGGGGACACCTAAGAGGGGGACTCTGGCCTTGGGACATGGAGTGTAGGGGGCTATGTCTTGGGACCAGAAGGGGACTCTGGCCTTGGACATGGAGTAGGGGGTCTATGGCCTTGGGACACTAAGAGGGGACTCTGCCTGGGATGGGTCGGGGTTTATGCTTGGACACTAAGAGGGGACTCTGGCCTTGGGAATGAGTGGGGGTCTATGTCCTGGGACACAAGAGGGACTCTGACCTGGGACATGGATAGGGGGGTCTATGGCCTTGGGACACTAAGAGGGGACTCTGGCCTTGGGTACTGGAAGTAGTAGGGGGTCTATGACCTTGGGACAACTAAGAGGGACTCTGGCCTTGGACATAGGAGTAGGGGGGGGGCATGCTTAGGACACTAAGAGGGGACTTGGCCGTTGGGGGACATGAGTAGTCGGTGTAGGCTGGACTATAGGCCTGTGCCTTTGAAGGTAGGGGACCTACACTAAGAGGGGACTTGAGCCTTTGGACATGGAAAAATCGCTGTGTCACTCCCAGCACACCCTCTCTAAAAATTCAGCTTCTGTCTCTCTCCCACCCTCCCAAATCAGCTTGTCACTCCCAGCACCCTCTCTGAAATTCAGCTTCTGTCTCTCTCCCCCCCTCCCAAATCAGCTTAAGATCACTCCCAGCACCCTCTCTGAAATTCAGCTTCTGTCTCTCTCCACCCCCTCCAAATCAGCTTGGTCACTCCCAGCACCTCTCTGAAATTAGCTTCTGTCTTTCCCACCCCCTCCCAAATCAGCTTTTCACTCCCAGCACCCTCTCTGAAATTCAGCTTCTGTCTCTTCCCACCCCCTCCCAAATCAGCTTAGGTCACTCCCAGCACCTCTCTGAAATTCAGCTTCTGTCTCCCACCCCTCCCAAATCAGCTTGGGTCACCCCAGCACCCTCTCTGAAATTCAGCTTCTGTCTCCCACCCCCTCCCAAATCAGCTTGGGTCACTCCCAGCACCCTCTATGAAATTCAGCTTCGTCTCCCACCCCCTCCCAAATCAGCTTGGGTCACTCCCAGCACCCTCTCTGAAATCAGCTTCTGTCTCTCCACCCCCTCCCAAATCAGCTTGGGTCACTCCCAGCACCCTCTCTGAAATTCAGCTCTGTCTCTTTCCCACCCCCTCCCAAATCAGCTTGTGTCACTCCCAGCACCCTCTCTGAAATTCAGCTTCTGCTCTCTCCCACCCCCTCCCAAATCAGCTTGGGTCACTCCCAGCACCCTCTCTGAAATTCAGCTTCTGTCTCTCTCCCACCCCCTCCCAAATCAGCTTGGGTCACTCCCCACCCTCTCTGAAATTCAGCTTCTGTCTCTCGTCCCACCCCTCCCAAATCAGCTTGGGTCACTCCCAGCACACCTCTCTGAAATTCAAACTTCTGTCTTTCCCCCCCCTCCCAAGTCAGCTGGTCACTCCCAGCACCCTCTCTGAAATTCAGCTTCTGTCTCTCTCCCACCCCCTCCCAAATCAGCTGGGTCACCCAGCACCCTCTCTGAAATTCAGCTTCTGTCTCTCTCCCACCCCCTCCCAATCAGCTTGGGTCACTCCCGCACCTCTCTGAAATTCAGCTTCTGTCTCTCTCCCACCCCTCCCAAATCAGCTTTTCACTCCCAGCACCCTCTCTGAAATTCAGCTTCTGTCTCTCTCCCACCCCCTCCCAAATCAGCTTAGGTCACTCCCAGCACCCTCTCTGAAATTCAGCTTCTGTCTCCCCCCCCTCCAAATCAGCTTGGGTCACTCCCAGCACCCCTCTGAAATTCAGCTTGTTCTCCCACCCCCTCCCAAATCAGCTTGGGTCACTCCCAGCACCCTCTCTGAAATTCAGCTCTGTCTCCACCCCTCCCAAATCAGCTTGGGTCACTCCCAGCACCCCTCTGAAATTCAGCTTCGCTCTCTCCCACCCCTCCCAAATCAGCTTGGGTCACTCCGCACCCTCTCTGAAATTCAGCTTCTGTCTCTCTCCCACCCCCTCCCAAATCAGCTTGGGTCACTCCCAGCACCCTCTGAAATTCAAATCTGTCTTTCTCCACCCCCTCCCAAATCAGCTTGTGTCACTCCCCACCCTCTCTGAAATTCAGCTTCTGTCTCTCTCCCACCCCTCCCAAATCAGCTTGGGTCACTCCCAGCACCCTCTCGAAATTAGCTTCTGTCTCCTCCCACCCCCTCCCAAATCGCTTGGTCACTCCCAGCACCCTCTCTGAAATTCAGCTTCTGTTCTCTCTACCACCCCTCCCAAATCAGCTTGGGTCACTCCCAGCACCCTCTCTGAAATTCAGCTTCTGTCTCTCTCCCACCCCCTCCAAATCAGCTTGGGTCACTCCCAGCACCCTTGCTGAAATTCAGCTTCTGTCTCTCTCCCACCCCCTCCCAAATCAGCTTGGGTCACTCCCAGCACCCTCTCTGAAATTCAGCTTCTGTCTCTCTCCCACCCCCTCCCAAATCAGCTGGGTCACTCCCAGCACCCTCTCTGAAAAATAGATACACAGCTTCTTAAATTAGTCTGGCAAGAGGGTCATACCTTTCCTCCCCTGTCTCTTCCTGCACAATCAGCTGTGACCACTGTGCAGAGACAGGGAGGAAAGGCTTTGTTTACAGTTGGGGTCACTGGGCGTTCCTGCTTGCATGATGATGCATATTGAGTGACAGCACTCCCAGCACAGGAGGAGACACGTCCCAGGAACCAGCAGAATTTCCCCATTGCTGCTACAAATAATCGAAGGAGAATTTGTAAAAAAAAAAAAAAAGTAGGAGGAGGGGTTTGGGGAAGGTGTATTTTTAAGATTAAAAAAAAACAACAAAAAATGTTTTTTCATCAGTGGAGATACCCTTAAGTCCTCCTTTGGTCACTGTAACTCAATCTCTCCTAGTTTCTTCTGCTTTCTGCTTTCCTGCACTGAGCATGTGCCAACCGCAGATTAGGAGAACTAGTAATGTGACCAAAGATTCAGAACCTCCCACCCCTAACTTTTGGTCGATGATTTATTCATATCTTGGGCTGTGTAGCACGTAGAGAGGTGGTTGATGGCTCATTTTAAAGGAGGAACCTGGTCTTTCATTTAAAATCAACTTGTTGTAAGACCACAGTTCATCAACAGGACACATACCTCCCTTTTTATAGAAAATAATAAATCCTTACTTTAATTACCTTCCTTCCTTACCCAGCTTGTGGCCTTGGGCTTTTATGTAGTCATGGAACTCCTTGGTGACGTCTGATATCTTTATATAAAGCGCTTTATACCATATAATACAGTCCATCTCCTACCAGGATGCTTCACAGTGGGTACTGGACAGTCCATCTTTCCCTGGAATGCTACCCAGGAGGTTAGACAGCTCATCTTCCCCAGGACACTACACAGGGGGGCACTAGACAGCTCATCTTCCCCCAGGACACTACACAGGGGACACTAGACAGCTCATCTTCCCCCAGGACACTACACAGGGGACACTAGACAGCTCATCTTCCCCCAGGACACTACACAGGGGGCACTAGAGAGCTCATCTTCCCCCAGGACACTACACAGGGGGCACTAAACAGCTCATCTTCCCCCAGGACACTACACAGGGGGCACAAGACACTAGACCTCTGTCATTATAGGGAATACTGTAAGAACATTCCTTACTGTGTGCTCAGACTATCATCTATTTCTAAAAATAAAGCTCCCTCTTCCCATTACAATGAATGGGTTTTGCGTATTGCGGATTCCATTTTGCCTGCTAATACCAAGTGAGATATTCTCGACTCCTGTCTATAAAATAGTTCCAGACATTAGCATTCAAAGTAATGTATTTCCCCATCTGGCACCCACGAATCATTTAATAAGACGTACAGCGGATCCATTCTGTTCATATTAGGAACTGTGACTAAAATAATTCAGATAATCTTCAAAATAGTTTCACCTTTTCAGTGTGTCAGGACGGCTCAGGAAAGAGCAAACTGGGATTTAAACCGAAATGTATATATTTATTTTACATATCTCAACGTAGAAAACCAAATATGTGAATCCCTTTGATCATTTCATATCAACCCTGGTAAATTCTCATATTACCATAGTATTGGAGGTTGTATAAAGACATAAGTCCATCTAGTCCAACCTTTATACCCTACCCATAATGTCTGTATAACAGTTACATAGTAACATAGTATGGAGGTTGTATAAAGACATACTCATCTAGTCCAACCTTATACCCTACCCATAATGTCTGTATAACAGTTACATAGTAACATAGTATTGGAGGTTGTATAAAGACATACGTCCATCTAGTCCAACCTTTATACCCTACCCATAATGTCTGTATAACAGTTACATAGTAAACATAGTATTGGAGGTTGTATAAAGACATATCCATCTAGTCCAACCTATACCCTACCCATAATGTCTGTATAACAGTTACATAGTAACATAGTATTGGAGGTGTATAAAGACATCAGTCCATCTAGTCCAACCTTTATACCCTACCCATAATGTCTGTATAACAGTTACATAGTAACATAGTATTGGAGGTTGTATAAAGACATAGTCCCATCTAGTCCAACCTTTATACCCTACCCATAATGTCTGTATAACAGTTACATAGTAACATAGTATTGGAGGTTGTATAAAGACATACGTCCATCTAGTCCAACCTTTATACCCTACCCATAATGTCTGTATAAAGTTACATGTACAATACATATACTGTAGTTCTGGTTGGTACGGGGATACTATATAATATTGAGAATTACTGGTATTAATACATATACTGTAGTTCTGGTTGGTATGGGGATACTATATAATATGGAGAATTACTGGTATTAATACATATACTGTAGTTCTGGTTGGTACGGGGATACTATATAATATTGAAAATTACTGGTATTAATACATATACTGTAGTTCTGGTTGGTACGGGGATACTATATAATATTGAGAATTACTGGTATTAATAGATATACTGTAGTTCTGGTTGGTACAGGGATACTATATAATATTGAGGATTACTGGTATTAATACATATACTTTAGTTCTGGTTGATCTAGGGATACTTTCCGAGTGCCATTTGGAGTCAGGAAGGAATTTTTTTCCCCCTTGTTATCTGTTTTTGTTTTTTTTTGCCTTCCTCTGGATTAACGGTTGGGTAGGGATAAAATGGAGAGTAAATAGGTTGGACTTGATGGACTTATGTCTTTATTCAACCTTAATTACTATGTTACTATGAGGAGGTGACCAGTTAAAATGTTAATTTCTACATAGTTATAAACAAGATTCATATTTATCACTAATATTATTGTGTTATCTTTAGAGAGAAGCAGTTCTCTCGATCACAGTTTAATATATTGCATTAGCACAGGGTGTGCCGGGGTGATACAAGATGTTTCAATGACGAATCTTTAGTTCTTTAAAACGACAGAAAGAATCCACGCTGAATAAGTATGATCAGTGTATTGTTCTATTGGTAATGTTGGGGCTTGTTTAAAAAATCCCAAATTGCACCATCAAATGTTTCACTTTACAGACTGACAACGCATAGGTGTATAGCGCAATGTTGTCATAATGTAAAGGAGAACTAAACCCACATTTCTAAACTACCAACAGGAAAATAAAGATAATGAAAAATGAGGTTCAGGGGGGCTGCTTAACATATATTTAAAATACTGATGGCTCAATGGTAATATTGGCACTGATACCTTGCAGCACTGAAGTCCTGGGTTGGAGTCCTCCCTTGGACACATTTGCAGTATGTTCTCCCTGTATTGTGTGGGTTTCCTCTGGGCACTCCCAATCATAAAGACACACTGATAAGTTGTGTTATACTAATCTCCCCCACCCCACAAAACCTCAAGACATCCATTACTGACTTACCTGCTCACGTTTCTTAAAGAGATCACAGCCAATGAACAAGTGCTGCTGACCTTTCCTAATTAGCGATTGTACAGCTTTAAGAGGATGCAGAAATTGTGACTAGGGGGACGTCTTCTTGTTTCGGTTAAAAGCATAACTGCAAATGTGTTTCAGAGTTTTGAGCTGTAAAGACATACTGCTGTCAATTTAAACATATAGGCATAGTAATGCCAACCTCATATCTAATGTTGTGCCAAAACCCTATATGGAAACATAATTATGTCCTGGAACTCATGTCCCATAAAAGCAGAAGTTAAAAATTCCAATTAATTGTTAATATATAGCACTGAAAGGGAATCCTACATACATGGGAACCAAACAAACAATCAGCCTTTGGTCTGTGTATGCCCAGTTGGATTGTGTGCTAGATACATGCAATGTGTATGTGGCCATACACATTGCAGATACCCAACAAATCCAGCAAATTGTGAAGGATGAAAACGAGCAACAATGATGCCTACAAACTACTGCCATCTCCATGGCTGTCCATCCTTCCCTATGGAAACATTTCCATTGGTTGCTATCGTCTCCCTTTTACTGTGTATGATGATCCTCTGGGCCATGCATGCGATTACCACCTGTGTTACTGATATATTACAATGGAATCTGCCAGTACACATGTGATATCATGTGTTTGAGCACCTTTTCTGTTTTCTGGTTTTACTTCTCCTTTAATCACTGAACCAATCTAAATTCACAAAGACATACACTACATATGTTAGCTGATAATATTACCATGAAAAACAATTCGCCCATTCGCATATGTTGTGTACGTTATAGTGTCATAAGACACCACTCAGCAAGGAATAGATTTTGATATTTATTATGTAAAAATATTACAGACAAAACAAATTATAGAGCCAGTCAAACATATAACTGACAGTTTACAATATTTCAGATAGAATTAAGGTATAAAGTATAATACATGGGAATTATATGTATATAGTGGATGTACACGGCAAAAGTTTCAGAAGGAAAAGGCTAGAGGTAGAAGCAGACGGCTATGGTCCAAACGTCACTAATTCCAGCAGGAGGTCAGTGCAGACTGCAATAGTGGGAAAAAAACAGAAGTCAAGAATTCGTGGTAAATCTTTAAACAATTAATTCCTTGAAGCTAAATATAGAAAATGCAGAGGCGAATGTCGAGTATTGGAAATTGACGACCGCACGATTGCTGGAAATAGCGAACGAACCCACAACAACCCCCTAAACCATCTGCAACAAATGGAATACCTAAGAGGTTTTCTTGGGTTTGCTTAAAGGGTTTCTATACTCAAAGAGTTGTTTTTTTAAATTGCCTTTTACCAGAAACTATAACTAACATCCCAACTATCACTGTCTTTCAAGCGTCCTAATATCATCATAAACTCTTCTGCTGTGTGCAGTTTTGTTGAATGGTGCCAGTTGGAATTGAATGGCAGGAAATGCCCTCACATAGAGATTACTGAGCTTGCTTGACTTCCCAGAATGTCATGGCAGATGGAAGGAGACGTTAGTTAAGAGGAAGTACAGCATCTGAGCAATGATTGAAGACACACCTCTGAGTAAGGGCTACTAGATGTATTTATTTATAGATCAAGATGAGGCAAAGTTGTTTTTATATTTTTAATATAATTATAAATTAGTTCATTGCGAACTTCTCGCAGTAGCATAGATTATGGTGAAGTTCAGTTAAGAAGTGAACAAAGCAGAGTTCCGTGAACAAAGGACAACCAAGTTCATTAGGATCAGTGTTTTGTTCTTGAAAAGCACTAATAAAAGCAGAAAGAATTTTTTCCCTCGATTTCCAAAACCCAACCCCACATTGTCTACCAATACCACAGGCTCTACCAATCATGTGCTCAAACCCCCTTGTGAGGTCAGGTGGGACATGAACTCCATTTAAAGAATGGTTGTTGGTTAGAATACTGGTTAGTTAACTACACTGATGATTAACAAGGAGGCCACCAGCTAGTGAAGCAACATTTCTTAGAATTTAATGAAGTTTACCCTTTTACACAGCCATTACGCTAACAATTCGCATGAAACTGATATCCAAAGGACAGCTCTATTGCAGATGTTAAACAGGTGCTGTAAATATGTGACTAAATTTCGATCCTGAAGAACTCTATGGAAATGTGGCTTATCAGTTGTTTGAACTAATAACATTTTTGTTTACAGCAAACAATTGTACCGAGGTCAATCTCTAGAAATCCAATAGGAAAAACACATTTAGAAATGTGACATTATCTTGACTTATGATTAACATGATAAATAATTTGCTTTTTCTAAATTATTTCTAACCAAAGATACTCCGAAATGTAATAAATAAAATCTGTCACAATGGGCATTCTGCAATTACTTTCCCTTCAAACCAATCCAATACTGCCCACTACTGAGCATGTCTGTGTCCGTGGGAGGAGGAGAAGGAAGTAAATATATAACTTCATTCTTACAGGAGAATCTTTATAAATGTTATTCGTTGTATCCGTGGATTTTTTTTGGGCTACAGTTCAAGATGAAACGTTTTCTATTGGGCTTCCCTTCCGTAGAAGTTTGCCGTGTTTCCTTTATTCCTTTAATGGGTATTGGACTTTTTTGAAGGTATAAACTACTGCCCTATAAGTATTACTCTGCTTGTATAGGCTACAGCTCAAACCAGCTCTTTCAAGACCATTCTGCCATTCTGGCAAGTGTGACTATTCTATTAAAGGGAATGTCCACCCTTAAAACAAAAAACTGGTCAATTGTCAGTTACTTAACTTGCCCCCAAACCCAACAGATATATATTGCACTTTATTACCTGCATTTCTTACCAGATATTTAAGGATAATATCTGCCAGAGTAAGCTGGCCCCTCCCTCCATGCAGCCAATCAAGGCTGTGACTGATATCCCAACCAATGCATCATTGCTGTTTCACCTGCTGCCTCTTCTGCACATGCTCAATCATATAAAAAGCTCTTTAAGCAAAGTTAGGAGGCGCAGATACCTTTGGCAGAAAGGAATAGAACTTGTCATTACATACAGTATCCTGTATTGCCTATTGAATGTCACTTTAATGTTTTTTTCCCATCCCTTGTCCAATCAACACAACCAAATGGCTACAAAATAGAATATCGGTGCACATCCTAATTGCTTACACCCTATATTCTTATTTCATCTTGATCTCCGAGTCCCTCTAGATACTCATGTCTAGATACTCATGTCTAGATACCCATGTCTAGATACCCATGTCTAGATACTCATGTCTAGATACCCATGTCTAGATACCCATGTCTAGATACCCATGTCTAGATACCCATGTCTAGATACCCATGTCTAGATATGGGTATTAATGAGGACAGTAAAACTAGCTCCACTAAGGGCTAGGCCACACTGACGCATTTCAACACGCAATCTGAACGCGCGTGTTGGCCAATTGTTGTGGCCACACTAGGGTGGGTGGGCTGCCGTACATTGTGCTGCGATCTGCTAATTGGGAGAGCATGTTTTCTGCATTTTTTGCACAATCGCAGATCACCGGAAATGCGCTTGGATGCGCTGTAGTGTTGCCCCGGCTTAAGGCTGCGCGTTCTAGCGGAACGAAATCACACGCTAGTGCTCATAGCTGTGCATGTGCAAATAACGGATCACAGTGCACAGCACAGACCTAGTGTGGCCACAACAATTGCCCAACACTAGTGGCCACTTTAAGTTTTTTTATTTATCTATTTAGCGTTCTACTTTATCTCCATATATTTTAACCTGACACATATGCATATTAATGTGATTCCTTCTTTTTTAAGACATGGTTTGGGGTAATATTAAAACGTGTGTATACCTGTTTAAAAAATGTTACATTCAGGGCTAAGCAATTGACCTCCACTATAACACAATATTTTGCTCAGTAAGTTTTTACATTTTGTATCTGAAGAATTAAATTCTAAATTACTGTGGAAAGCAATGAAAATATTAGATTGTACAGCAAGAATTGGCTCCTAGCTATCCCGTCACTAATGTTGTGTACCATGAGCCACGCCCCTCACCCTTTCTCCACCCTGCCCGGAAGCCTCATATCGCAGGGTGGGATGTCTGCATTTAAGCAATTTAAGCAATTTCTCTGTTACATTTTGTAAACAGGGTCCCCCAGTAGTGTCCGTTATGATTTTATACAATGAGTTTTAAAATTTTAAAATTTACAGATTTTTCAAAAAATAAAGAGAATATTTAAAATTACCAGGAAAAAAGATATTTACCTTACCCACACCACTCTGTGTAGGAGAGCTGTATAGGAGGCTGCTTATGCAGCTGTCATTGGCTGTGACAGATGGCTTGTACCCTAAAGAGCGTTAAAGGGCATGTCCACCCTTTTTAACAACTTTCAGCCACTAATAGAATACCCTCCCCCAGCCCCAACCGCCATAAAAATAATTTAAGAAAGTGACCAGATCTTTACTTACCTTCCCTCTCTCCTCCGACGCCCGGCCCGGCCTTCTGCTTGCAAGACACTACAAGCAGAACGGGAGGGAGAGGGAGGGGGAGAAGGGCTGCAGTACGCATGCCAAACTTCTCCCAGAGGCCAGGTAGGAGGCGGAGTCCTATATGGACTCTGCTATCCTCCTGGTGGGCAGTTTTTGGGACTTTGGGGGGGGGGACTACAGGAGAACCTTATGGAGCTGGGATGTGAGGTAAGGATTTTATTACACTACATGGTGGGGCCAGTAGTGGGGGGAATATAGTTTTGGGGGTGGACATGCCCTTTAAAGGATTGGTGGACTTCAAGGTAAATAAGAAATGTCAGGGAGAAAGGTAGAAAGAAGGGCTTTGGGGGGGGAAATTTCTATGTTTCTACCATGGTAGTCCTTAAGGAAATGCTATACCTTCTAAGAGGCTTTTAAGCATAATAGTGGTTTCTAATGTTAGGGTTACATAAAAGCCTACAGTCTTTCCTGCATGAGCCATAGATCACATCTCTGGCTGCAGCCTGTGAGAAATGATATTTCAGAGAATGTTCAAACTTTCTGCTCCCCTCTGCTCCAGGAGCCAAGCATGCTCACTTAACACTTATTGATTGGAAAGACAAGTACCTGCACAAAAATGGTTGGCATAGTCTGGGCGTCAAGTGCCTTTTTATCACTGACAATTTTCCAACTATTTTATGCCTATGTGCCAACCATTTTGCTAGTTGCAGTATAAAAGCATTTTACCAGTGATTTTCCAACCAATTTATCAGTGGCTGTGTGTCAAGAATTTTACCTGTCTGTGTGCCAGCCCTTTTACCAGTAGTCCGTGTACTAAGCATTTTTACCATACTCTGTGTGCCAAGAATTTAACAAGTGTCTGGCTGTGTGCAGTGCCAATGATTTACCAGTATCAGTTTCCCAACCAATTTATCAATTTCTCTGTGCCAAGCATTTTACCAGTCTGTATGCCAATTATTTTACCATTGGTCCATGTACATAGCATTTTTACCATTCTCTGTGTACCAAGCATTTTTCCAGTGTCTGTGTGCCAAGCATTTTAC
Source organism: Hymenochirus boettgeri (assembly GCA_019447015.1). Taxonomy (NCBI): domain Eukaryota; kingdom Metazoa; phylum Chordata; class Amphibia; order Anura; family Pipidae; genus Hymenochirus; species Hymenochirus boettgeri. Next base: position 268,936,403 of record CM033473.1, on the reverse strand, counting down.
TAGTCTGTTTGCCAACTATTTTACCAGTGGTCCATGTACTAAGCATTTTTACCATTCTCTGTGTGCCAAGCACTTAAACAGTGTTAATGTGCCAAGCATTTTGCCATTGCCTGTGTGCCAAACATTTTACCAGTTTATGCGTTCTAAGCATTTTACCAGTGTCTGTGTGCCAAGCACGTAACCAGTGTCTATGTGCCAAGCATTCTTACCAGTTTGTGAGCCAAGCCTTTCCAGTGTCTGCGTGCCAATAATTTACGCCCTTAACACCTGGCTGTGATATGCTAATTGGGATTTTCCAGGGTACATAATTGCCACAGATTCTTGTACAAGTCATTCTGAATTGAGAAAGCCAGTCAGATGACTAGCGAAACGTCTTCAAGAACTAAACTTCAAGTCCAGTTGATCTAATTGAATACAACAGATATAATTTATCAGTGTCTGTGTGCCAAGCATTTAACCAGCCTGTGAGCCATCCATTTTACTGGTGTTTCATGTACTAATCACTTTTCAAATTTTAATGATGAATTTGGATGTTTTTTATGGGGATGATTATTACGTTTGTGGTGTTAATTTGTGTTTGAGGAGGGGTGGGGGGGGGCATATTCAAATTTTGAATCAGGGCATATTGGTCTGTAGCTACGCCACTGACTTAACCCACAACTGGCCCCAATGTGAAGTGTTAAAAAAATCCTTACCTTACTCTGTTCAAATGGTTCTCCTTAAAGGGCATCTATAGTGGGAAAATTAACTTTTTTTTCTTTCTTTCCATGTGTTCTATAATTCCCCACAACCCCCAGAGTGTCTTCACTTTTTTCAGATTCCCTCTCTGTACTGAGTTACACCAGTTAGAAGAATACTTGATTGCATTCCTCTACTCCTACTTGGACTGTCAATGAAATCCCTGTGATGTGATCTCCCCTCCCTGCTCTGTAATAAACATAGAGATAAGAGCATTAGCAGGGGGAGAGAGGTAGCTTTGATGGTAGATATAAGGCTGCACTTGACCCCCCTTCTTAATAGCTCTCACTGATTGATGATGGGTCACAAAGTGAGAGGTCGTAAACTGTACTTCTTCCGTGTCTCCAGGACAGCTTGCTTTCTATTGGCCACTGTGCGTGGGTGTGTTTTTCAGGATGTTGAACTTTTAACTCCTACTGCACATGATAAGCTTGTCAGTTAGCTGGAGTTGAGACATGGAGGAGGTAACAGAGGGGAGGGGGAAGGGGGGAGTGCTGCACACAGATCTGACACCATGGTTAAACAGAGCCACTGACAGGGATTGGATTAAGGCAGCACAGAGTACATGAATTTAACTTTGCAAAGGGGCAATGTGTTTTTTTCACTATAGATGCCCTTTAAGTTCCAAAAAGTGAAGAGTAGGAGCTATCTGTAAGTCCTCCAGGTGTCCTCTTCCTCCTTGTTGAGGTTTCTGGCATGCGCAGGGGAGCCCCCCCTCCCTCTGGATCTGTTCATACCTACCTCATTCCCTAGCTTTAAACCACATTTTTGTAGTGTAGGGTACCCTAGCCAACTCCTAACCACCGTGTTAGATTTGTAAAACAAGCCCAAGAAACAGAATTACCCGACCGCGTTCCCTCGGCTCTCTGCATAGCCGGCAGCCGCGTATAGGGAGCAGTGAGCTGAGGGAACGATCTGTGGTAAGTCTGTTTCTGGGGTTTCTGGGGCCACACTAATGTGTTTTTCACGCGTTTACGAATGATGTTTGCTTGCGATTGCACATGCGATTTTGGTTAGAATGGAAATCCTGGGAACGCAAAAATTCACACAATTTCCGTTCACTTTTTTGCGCAAACGCATGCGTTTCTATAATTCTAAATCGCAACATTGCATGCACAAATAATGTACGACAACGAACAGAAATCGCAATAACGCTCATGATTGCATGCGCAGTTTGGTGCGTTGTAGTGGTCCCTCAGCCTAAGATGGCGGTTAGGGGGTAGGCTGGGGTAGCCTACATGGTAGCCTACACTACAGAAATGTTTAGTTTTTGAGGTGGAGATACCCTTTAAATCTAACCCTTCATCTCATTTCTCTAAGCACAGCACATCATAGGATTGACACCGCACCAGTTATTAATATGGCACTTGCATCCTTTCCTATGTATCTGTAAGTTACCCACCTAATTAGATTTTTCCTAGGGTTTTTGGTGTGGTTTGTGGAGGTGGGTGTGGTGTGTGCTGACTTCTTTCTAGTGGAACCCAGGGGCGCGCCGAGAGCAATTGTTTCACATTTCCTCATGGTAGGAGCACCCCTGATCGTAAGCTGTATGGGGCACTAGTGAGGCCTAGACCTAATAGTGCAACTGTGGCATGTTCCCGTCTAAAATGTATCCATTTAAGCTGTATTCAAACTTCACATTTTTACTTCCTCTTTGTAGGTGTTACTGAAGTGCAGCCTTCCCCAGGTAGACCGCACAGGTGACTTCCCTGCAGTACCAGCGCTTTGTCCACTAGATGGTGTTGTGGGGCTACATTTGGCGCCACGTCTGAGATGATTTGCTAAACAAATCCCCGCCTCCTGCTCTCTATGTGGGCGGTGCTAGAGGGAAGGGACCGGCGCCGAGACAGACAAGTTCACTTTGCTGTGACCACCGGGAGCTGTGCTTACCTGTCTGTGCGCGGATCACACAGGCACAATGGGAAAGGGACTGCTCGTGCTCTTCTTACTGGGGACCTGCTGCTCCTTCGTCATAACAGTAAGTGTGTGGGATACGTGTGTGTGGACTACATCTCCCGGGATGCCTAGCGAGTTAGAAGGGGCTTGCAGTGTGTTTGAGGGGTGGGATACAAATAGAATTGTTCTACATGATGCTAAAAAGTTTCTCCCCCCCCCCTCCCCATAATTGAGTGGTCCAGACCACCTTTCAGGTGTGTCTGGGGGAGACTCACCAATGAACATCACACCCCCCCATAATGGACTGGTCCAGACCACCTTACAGGTGTATAGGGGGGAGACTCACCAATGCACATTACCCCCCTCCCCCATTTCTGAATGGATTAAACCAACACTGACCACGTGGTTCCACCAGGTGCAATGCACACAATCAGTGATCCCTCCCCAGCTTAACCCCTGCCCTGCTGGTTAGAACATTGAACCTATTGGATCCTACTTGGGAGGGTGAGAGAGACTGGGGGTTGTAGGTGTGTGTGCACTGTGCATGGCACAAGGATCATTACATTATGTGTTATTATTGGAAAAGTTCACACTAGTGTGTCCTATAGTTCACTAGGGAGCGTAGCGTGTGCGATCCCTAAATCGGGAGTGCATATGATCGCTCCGTGTGTATACATTCACATCAGGCCCTGTCCTGAAGAGCTTACAATCTAATCACTTTATTTCACACATGCAACCTACCAGTATGTCTTAATGATTGTGAGGGAAACACAAGCTCCGGGAGAATATACAAACTCCTTGCAGATGCGTCCAAGGGTGGATTCGAACTCAGGACTTCAACGCTGCAAGGCATCAGTGCTAACCAAATAAAAAAAAAAACTTACAGGGAGATGTAATAAAAGTTATTTTCATTAAATTCCAGTGCTAATTTTGCCTCAACCAATTAGATGTTCGCTTTCAATGGTAAGTAACATCTGATTGGTTGGGGCAAAATTAGCACCGTTTTTCAGGGTGATGATGAGATATCCGGTTATTCCAGTAGTCTCCTGTGAAACTTATTACCTATTGCGGTAGCCTGCACTGGGCAGTATGGATGTGCTGGGGGACACATCTTTATATTTTAAAGTGGGAGATACTGCCCTTTAACTTCTTTTTGGAGTTTACCTGAACAAGTGGCCAAGTTTGAAAGGGAACCATGTTCTTTGGAATGCAAAGTTGTATCATGTGTCATTAAACCAGTGTGAAAGGAATGGGGGGACCTAACCATGTGCTATAGAAGTTCATTATGCTCATGTTCTGTTCCCTGTCTGTAAGGAAAGGTAATTTTGATGTGCCCTTGAAAGAATGAGATCATATCAGTCCTTGTGCATGTTTTTATTTTGCTTGCTGTCTCTGATTGTGTTGTTAAGTGGAAAGGAACAAAGAGCTGGTTTAGTTGATAACAGTGTTCTAATAGGATGTTCAGAGTTCTTTACTCATTAATTAGGTTTTATGATGTTCAGACAGACTGTATACAAATACATGTGTATTTGTAGCATTGCCGTGTGCTTAAGATTGGTTGTATATCAAAGACCTGTCAGGTGTTCAACCAGCAGACCACCAGCTGCATCCCGCCAACAGCCAAACAGGGCTTGCTAAAGGATTAATAGCTGACAATGAAAAATATGGGAGAGCCCAACAAGGGCATACAAATACCAAACCCGATCATTAGCACACATTTTCTACTTCCCCCAAGGACGATATGCCAGTATATCCTCAGTCACAGGTACATAATGTAATATGTAAAGACCACCCCCTCCCACTCATAGACAGAACATATAGAGTGGTAAATAAAGGGGCACAATGTAAACCTAATGTGTGGCAGATCAGTCCTAGTTAGAAATTATTTCAGGCTGGGGGTATTGAGAGGGAGAATTAAACCCTAATTAGATGTTTTTGTCTGCCATGCGGACTTTGTCAATAGTGGAAGTGACATATAGATCATCCACTCAAATATATGAAGAAAAGAAGATATTTAACCATTTGGATAAATGCACAGTAAGGTAGTTGTGATTGTTTAAAAAGAAATAGAAATAATTTTTTGTTGATCCTCATAGACTAAAATGTGAGTTGGAGTATGCACATATGGCTTGACATCTATGCATTATGATTGGTTGCTCTGCAAACTAACTAATCATTGAATATTTTTGAACTCATTGATAGCCGATTCATCCTGATTGGTTAACCAGTAGACCTTCATATAGTAATCTGTATCCCTTTAGCATTTCCAGTAAACAGATAACTTCTACCATTCCCCTTTATTCATATTTGGACCTCAATCAAAACCTTAAAGCAGAATAAATAAGTATTTAAAATGAGATCCGTGTCCCTACTTATAATTACAGTACTGTTTGTTTGGGAAGCTGAGTGAGCTGAAAGAAAAGAGTTTAATTGGTTTCTACATTTGATGGTATGTATAGGACATTCCTTTTGAGGGATACACACCTAAGTCTGCCTTGTCCCCCACCAAAATGTTTACCAGCCTGTTGTGCTCTAGTTGCAGTAAAGCCTTAGGTGGATTTTTAGAATTTGTGGTATGGATGGATCTTGAAATTTCTTGCATATTTAAAGTTGTAGAATGACATAATTACACAGTTGTGTATGCCACTTTCTCTCCCCACAGAGCAATCTAAATTACAGTAAGCTTCTGTATTTTTTTTTTTCTTAACCTACTTTTACTTTAAGTGATGATTTAAAAACCGAGCAGGTAACAAAAGAGCCCTTTTAAGTTTGTTTGGACATATATAAACACTAGTCAGTGACTGACTATACTTGACCATACAGAAAAAGCTTTGTAGGATTGGAGTAAACCTCTTAAACGACAAGCTGTTTTCTTCATTTGTGGAATTTGGCCAAGATTTTTTTATAGGTAGGTTGTACTAGAAAGGTGCTAAATTTATGGAATAAGAACTAGAGGCAAAGAATGGAGTATAGTAGTGTTCCATTGAAATTCAACAACAATGAAAGTCTAGCTGCAAGTCCCAGTATTCTTGTATACTTGAAAATGTTCATATTAAAGGAAAAGAGCACTAATAACTAAGGCTACTATGTAATGAGGTCCTTAACCCTTTGTTTGCAATGGAGCATTAAAGCTAAATAATATGTGAGTAGATTCAATAGTTCATAACTAGCAGAGAGCTGCAGGATCCGTTTCCTATAGCCCTCCTTCCTGGTGAATTATGACTGGTTTTCTGACTGCTCAGTCTTGATTACGTAGAGGTCATAGGAAGGTTAACTTGACAGTTCTAGAAGGGACATACATGGAGCATGTGCAACTGTGTAAAAGTGTCCAGGACACACTTTGGTAGGAGTGTTGCTATAATCACTAAAACCTGCAGAATTTAATAGCCAACTTTCTCCACTATGCTGCTTTTTTCGTATGTAAAATATACACCTATCTTTTTACATTTAAAATGATAAAATCTATTCAGGTCTATTTATATTTTATCTCTAACTCTCCTTTAAAAACCATCTGAACTACCCACAAAAGAGCCCCACTAGTATCTGCAAAAACAGAGTTCAAGGCATTACATGAAGAAACCTTTTTTTCTAGGTATCTGGATCCATGTTCATTTCTGTATTGCCCAAAGGTTTCTGTATACTTTATATAAATGAGGACAAACCAAAATTGTGCCTTTGAGATTTTTAACCAGTTCAACAAAAAAAAAATTCTTGTTGAATAGGCTTCCCTGTAGATAAAATAAATATTATAAAGTATCAGTGGTTAGCACTGATACCTTGAGTCGTGGGTTCACATAAACTGCTACATCTGCAAAGAGTTTGTCCTCCTTGTGCTTTGTGTGTGTTTCCTCCATGTTATCCAGTTTCCTTAAGTTCCTGTTTCCTGCAATCATTTAGACATACTGGTAGGCTTGTGTGTGTTTAATAGAGTACTTGAGAGACTGTGAGCTCTTTGCAAAAGTGCCATATTTGAATGAGTAAACTACCGTAATTCTAATACGTTCAGCTGTAAATAAGAAAATAAATGAAAGTATTTTACTACTAGGCTATTATTCAAATGAACACAATTATCCTTAGAACAGATTTATATAGAGTGCCAGCTTAGTCATCCTTATACAGCGATAACCCAGTCTGGGTGATATTATGGTCTAAGGCCTGGTACACACTGGTACATTTTGACCCTGTCTACCTGACTATGAATGATAAATAGATCGGTAGTCTGCTAAATGGGGGGGGGGGGAAATCAGTACTGACTATTCCAGCCTATTTAATATCGCATAATCGCTGAGATTACTGTAGTATAAATTTACATGTGATTTTGAGGGAAATTGGCAGTGTTTTTTTTTTTTTTTATGCCAATATGTTCTCCCTATGTACCTGTTGATTGTGTCTCCCTCATTTAAGACATTCCTTAGAGACATTAAGGGCGATGTAGAGCCACTATTGCTCTTGCTTGCCCCCATATTTCAATGCACTGAGCTGATAGTGCCTGTTTATACATTGAAAACAGGTTTAACCCATTCTGAATCCATTCCAGCTAACTGCTGGCGTTAAAGATTCCATCTTAAATAACGTGCGTTCTGCAGCGAAAAAGAGGGTTAAAAAAAATTCAATCTTGCTGCTGGCAGAGATTTCCCCGGGTTCTGTTAATTTACCCTGTGTGTAAGGTTTAATGTGGGTTAAACCAATATCTTGAACTTGAGCTATCCTTCAAATTGAAGTAAAAATATTTTTTTTACCATTATCGTTTGCGGAAGGTCGAACAAGCTGAGAAATTTTCTTTCACATTTTGTGTACTCCTGACAGATAATAGTTGCTCTAAAGATTGTACTGGGCTTGATTTTCTAAGTTAAATGTTGCCTTTGTGCTTCAAATATTCCAGGGATAGGCAACTAGTTGATCTCCTGATGTTTGAAAACTACAACTCCCAGTATTTCCTAACTCCAGAATCCTTATAGAGAAATGCTGGGAGTTGTACTTTTCAAACATCTGGAGATCTACTGGTTGCCTATCCCTGATATATACAGTACTATATACTACTTTTGGATTGGGATGACCACTAAACTACTATTATTCCTGTTCAGTGTCTTTCTACATCACACTGTTCTGTAGACGGTGCCTCTAGCAAGTGTCGTTGACACTCAGAACTACTACGCTTGCCAAATAGACATTCCTGTAGGTTGGACTGGGTACACATGAGCTGATATTAAGATCTGATCAAACCTGAATGAACCACAGGCATAATTTTGGGGCAATTGAATGTGTAGGCCACTAAGGCCACACGATTGGCCAAATTTTACTGCCCTCTCCATTTGAACATCCATACTTATATCATCTTCATATAATTTGCAATGCATGTTTTCTTGTGACCAGCTGCCACAGCTTTTCAGATGTTATAAGGGAACTGTGGTCGCCATAGTAATTGGCATTTACCAAAAAAGGAATCGTGACATTTTTTGTTTTATTTTATGTTCATATTTTATGTTATGTTTATTTTATTTGTATGGTTCTCTGAACCAAGGTTTTTTAGTTATTACAGATAGACAGGTTGCCTTACCATTGAACCAAAAAATAAACTGGCCCTGCTTTGCCTTTACATATGTAACATTCCTTGCCATGACTCCTATTGCTTTACTTTGTCTGTTCCCTTAGTTTGGTTTGTTGCAGATTTAGGCCTAGTGCACAGTTAAACATTTCTGGCCAGTATTCTTACCAATGTACGATCGGTAGTATTTACGGTAGGTCAAGAATCCGCAGCGCAGATTATTTTGTCCCTAGCAATTTATTTAAAACTGCAGAAATGTCAGTGATTTACTGAAATGTCCGATCATTATCCCTGGAAAGTCAGTCGGGAATGATCAGTTGTTAATAGGGTCTGAGTCTTGCACCAGGGACAGGTAAGCGATCCTAACATTTCATAGGTAGAGATCAATTTCTCTTTTGGGTGCTGCACCTCGAGTAGTTTTTCATTGTTTTCCCTGTTGGTTGCTAAATGCTTTACTCCCTGCACTTAAAGTGAAATACCTGTCTTATTTTGTAACCATCGCAATGAACTTCTACTTCCTGATTGTTTTATCAACCTTCAGTGTAAACTGCATTTACAAGCCATTCATGTTCATTTGGCCATGTGGTACAGTCTGGAAAACTTTCCCTTGCTTTCTCACTGATGTAGGCAATAACTTTCCCTGCCTGCAGGCAATTACAGATTCCTAAAATTGATTTAGGCTTGGCATAGGCAGGTTTCCCACCCTAGCAATAGCTCCAGAGTTACTTTGCTCAATAATTGATCACTCCAAGCACTCGGCCATACCTATAAATCTCAACTAATTTTCAGGCCTTCGGTAGGCTGCGTAAGGCTGGGTACACACAGCAGATATTTCCGACCGACAGATAGTGCCCTGGATCGGTCGGCCGTAAATATCTGATGGTCTGGGACAGCCGGCCGTGGTGGAGCTCGGTCACCTGTTCGTCCGATCGAGTCCATTGGTAAATCAGTTCCTTATGGGGACGCACAATCAGTTGCGCACACTGTGGCCACGGTCACTATTGCTGCATCCAACAGTCATTTGTTCCGACTGAGTGCTCGGTCTGGACAAATAATAGCTCTGTGTGTACCCAGCCTAAGGGGTTGGTCTAATCATTTGCATGCAACTTCATATGCCCTATCAACAGACTATTATCGGTAATCAGACTAATCCAGAATAATAATGGGCACTAGTTGATCTGTGTATGATTAGCCTAAATTCAGGGGCCGACACACGATGTATATAAACATGCTTTTCCTACCACGATCATCTGGTGAAACAGCTGTGCGATCAGGGGCTCGTTGATCCATCCATGTATGGCCACTTCATCGGGCGACACAGCCCTGGCGATCACACATGGGTATGGAACATATTGATTGACTAGATAAAACAATTGACTATTAATTGAAATTTAATTGAACACTCAACCACATATGATTTTTGATTCTTAACTAAAGCGATTCCTTTTCAAATGATTTTTAACATGTGTCCATGCTTTGTAATGTGAACAAGAAAACATTTGAAATGTCTCAAGAACCTTTTGGATAATTGGACAATCAACTAAAATTTTCTGACCTGGCCAATCAAAATTCGATCAATTCTACACTCGATATTGGTGACTTTTGGTTGACCTAATGCAAAAGGAACTGATTTTACAAGCGAATGCTTTAAACAATCTAATTCACTGAATGTTTAGGGGGGGACTTGTATATGGCTTGCTTAAAGCTAGCAACACTTTACGTTCAGTGTGATTGTCTGCGATCTAGCTACACGCAGTCCCAAGCGATCATCCTTATAGCTCGGGACAGTGTGTAGCCACATATGGGCATTTTAGACAGTTGAGTGTTCAGATTGTGAATTGAATTTATTATAAGCAAAATAAAAAAAATACTCTTTTAGGGGATCCCAAGGTCCGTATTTCTGAAATAAAATCCTATTTCAGGCATCTATTATTTGTGTGTATATTATAGTTTGCAGGGTTTCTCTATTTATAAGTATTGATCTAAATTCTAAACTGCAATAGTTAGAAATCTGAGAGATGTAAGTCTAAAGCTAGGTACACGCCTAGCGATTTTACCTCCTGACCGACCGTTCGATACTTTCGACCGGTCGGCCAGGAGGAAGGACTGTCGGTCGCGGCAAAAGCAGCCGCGTCCGACAGTTACCGCGACCGATCGGACAAGGTTTTCCACCATGACTGATCGTCCTTTTGTCCAATTCGGACGAATGGTCGGTCGGACATGGCCGCATTCGGATGCGATAATTTCGGTCCGATCGACAGATACCACTGAACTATCAGTCGATCGGAATGAAATATCTCATCGTGTGTACCCAGCTTAACCTAAATGCTTCTTCATGTTCTGTTACCTGTCTATCTACTTCCTTTTTTTTCCAGTTAGCAGCTGTCAGTCATAGAGATTGGAATCTCAGCCAATGACTATTGCTTTTACCCTAGCTGCCTCCTGTTAGCATGTTAGTGCTTGTAAAGGAGGCAGAAACTTTTAAGAGGCAGAATGAAGAGGGAGAGCATCATTTCACTGCATAACAGATTAATCCTACGTCCATCCCCTTTCTAACTATTGCAGTTGTGGTTTTGGCGGGGTTGATTCACCTAATATATAATTTTTCGTTTGAGGGGTAAACATGTCCATTAAGTCCATTGTTTAAGGTGCTGTTTAGTCACTATGGAACATATGCATTGTTTTTTTATTTTTGCTATTGTGTATTTTTTTTGTATGGTTTCTTATTTCACTTTGAATACTTTTTTTTTTTTTTTTTTTTTTACAGAACACCCAGCCTATTATACCTGGAGCTTATTGTTCTGTTTCTGCATTTTATGGTTTTACCATTGTTCAGCTTTATTGGTATACCTACGCCTTATGGCTTGGAAATTGGTTTAAAGGGCATCTATAGAGTTTTTCTTTTTACGGTAAATTAAAGTCTGTATTTGCTAGGGAGGTAAAAGATAATACTGCTAACTTCTTTCTGCAAGAGGAACAGAAGAAGTGGTGCGCTATCAAAGGTGAAGCTGTAGGTGAAACACACTGAGCGTGCCTGACCCACTGGGACAGAAGATTTTACGGACTTCCTACAAGTGTGTTTTTCTAGGAATAGCATACAATAACGACATGCCCATTACAGTTTATCAGCTTGGCTTCTGCATTTATAGTATTTAATGAACATGGATAAAGTTAATTGAAAGTCTGTTATTACTGACCTAAATTGTATACATATTGCAATACATTTTATCTTAGAAGCCATAATGTTCGTTTTAGCTGAAGCCAGTTTTCCCTCCAGTTAGGGTTAAGGTGTAATACTCGTATGAAAGGTACACAATATTCTACTGTTGATTGAGTTGTGTCACATTAATAGTCATTTCTTTTACTCAACTGCTACTAATGCATTTCTCTCAGTGCAAGCAATTAAAAGCAATCATCGGTACCATAAAGTGATAATTGAGTCTGCTTCTTTTGCAGTTGAGGCCTGTATATTGCCAAACTGGTCTCCAGGTACCTTTGTGAACTGTAACTGTGCACACCCTGTGAGTCATTTTGTGACCCGTTTATGGTGTGAGTTTCCATTGTATGTCAGCATTTTAGCTTCTACGCAGTAATTTGTTTCAAAGGTTAAGTAACCTTCAGGGCATTTCAGAACCAATGCAATGAAGGGTGTTTGAATGCCCAAAACTTATCGCATGGACTCGTAATGGTGTGTAACCTGCTATGAGTCAGTGGCCATTTAGGGAACATAGACGTACATGGCTATCTCCGTGTGTAAATTGTTACTAATACATATGATAAGAAAGTATCCCTGCTCTAAAACCTTAGGTGTGGTAGATTCCTTTGGCTATTTAATCATTTTAAATTATTGGATATATTGATTGTTATTCTGTGTTGGCAATTAATGTGATGCTGCTGATGTTTGGCTCCACTAATTGACCTTATTAAAGCTGGGTCCCGACCAACTGTTCTGCACTTCCGGCTGGCCAGGACAAAGGACTGTCGTTTGCGGAAAAAGTAGCCACGGCCTGGCAGATCGCCGTGACAGAGTGTGCGGTCTATAGAGGACTGCATGATCTGGTTTTCGTATGCGTCTGGTCGCAAATTTGTCTGATTCGCAGAAACTAACAATTGCGGGCCGAAAACCCATGCAATTATTTTAGGCCTGATCGTCCGATACACTGAACTAGCGGTGTATGTGTACACGGCTTAACAGACGTATTTGAACATTTGTACAGACCAATTTATGCAAAAAATCTGTTTGAAAAATGAAAATTTATTGTCCAGTCCGACATTTATTGAAAGGCTTAGTGACTTATGTTTAATGCAAATACCTGTTCATTCCGATTACTACAAGTATTTGTACCTGAATGGTGTTCATGTCAGAAAGGCAAGTGTAATAATGGTATCTCTAGTAGCTGAGGAATACGATCTGCGAAAACAGCTGCCCTGCTGGTTCCCCTGACACTACCCCTTCTTTTACATACGCCAAACAAGTGCACATATGCAAAAGAAACAAGAATAAGGTTGGAAAACTATTCATGTATGATTAACTGTAGTAATCTATATGATAAACGTGCATGTTCCATGAAGCTCCGAAGTCTAAACAAATCAATGCCTCTTCCTCCTCCGATGTTGCTCTGCCCTTGTTGGTGACAGGGTAGCTCCATCTCTTCTTAACATTAGCGAATACTGATTGAGCAGGGGCAGAGAAACCTGAGGTTGTCAAGAACAGCTGGCAATTTCTACAGACTTTAGAGCTCTGGATCTTCATGGAACCTGCAAGTAGAAGCTTTCAGAGGGATTGTTTATTTTCACTCTTATTTTGTGTTCTAAGAAATAGATTTACTCGTTTTACAAAGAGAAGGTGCTGCTATATGGCCTAATGGCTTTTTATTCCTATGCTTCATTTAGTGGACATACTAATGCGGAGGTTAGTAGAAACCAGATGTTGGAGATGAACACACCTCTTAGCTTCTTACCATTCACAGTGCTATTCACTATTTAAATTTGGCTATTCTAGTGCTGCAATTTTACAACTAGTAAGCATTGTTGTGCAAACTGTAGCTTGGCTTACTAAACAAATTCCCTTGTTTATAAACAATACTCTTAAATTACAATGCGGTATTTAATTGTTAAAGATTTATATAAGATGGTTCATTTTAATGCGTTTCTAACAAGGCAGGCAGGTTTGATTTAATCGGTATGTGCGCTTCCCTTTAACTTGCCAAGCCTTGTTCTGGATCACAAAGAACAGATCACATGGATCCGACATGTCCCTACATTTCCCTGGGTGTGTTTTATTCTCTCCATCCAAAGTAATTAGTCTGATAACCCTAGTGTCATCTGACCTGGAAATGGCTCATTGGATGGAATATAATTACAATGCAGCCAGTGTTCCAGGTATTGGCTTTATGCTCCAGTTTCTGGGACAGATTTTTTTTATACTTCAATAAATGGAAGACTGTTGTTCCACCTTTTTCCCCATTATGGAGAGAATTGGCTTAATTTATTATGATGAATCAACTTGGTTTCTGGCATCCTGACAAGTGAGGTTCTGATTACTTTGTGAAATGCATCCTGTACAGAAAAGAACATGATATAAACTTTGTTAGCCTGCGGGTTCTTATTACGTTGTCTTTTAGGCTTGAGCAGTGCAAGATGGTTTATAATGGATGTTTGCACTGGCCAGGTAAAAACATACATTATGTTGCAGCGAAATAATACTCCACTGTTCAAACAAACACCGTAAGGTTTGCTTAATCATTCACTTCCCATATTTGGAACTTTCTGATAACTCTATGAACCTCAACCGGGAACATCTCTCTCTGCTGAAATCGGTTTCCCAGACAATACCTACTTCTGTTCTCTTTGAGGATCTACAGGTGAGAATATATTGAGCAAAATAAAATCACTATGATAACAATAGTATGCTTAAAGATAAGTCACAATGGAATAATTGCAAACAACCGATTCTGTTTTTGGTCATTTTGAAAGTTCACTGGAGTGCAATTAAGCTTTAATTTCCATGTGTGTCTGATGATTTTTCTGCTGGCAGATTGGACATGGCTGTAAATCACTGATTGTGTGGTATCCTATGGGAAAAATCCCTCTGTGTGTACCTAGTTTTGTACACTCGTGTGATCGCGGGTGCTGACCCGCAATGCACGATGTGTATGAACGGCCGTTTTGGTTGATAATCGTGCCGTGTATGGTTACTTAATCAGCTGAAACATCCGCTCATTAGAAGATCTGGCCAGTCGGGCAACAATAGTTTCAGCTGATAAAGTGCCCTATACACTGCATGATTATCGGCCATTCATACACATCGTGCGATGTACGTGTGTTCCAACCTTTAGAACAAAAAACTGGTCACTTGTCCGCACAAACAGGCGACCGACATCGATTGCGGTGGCCGAAAGCGGCACAGATTTTTCGCCCCAATCCACCTATACACGGAAGTATTGGTTGATTGGACCGAAAAATCTGCCCGTGTGTACCCAGCCTTAGATTTGGGACAGATAACTATTTTTGGACCTAAACTGCTTGTCCCTACCCCTGGGTTTTACTAGATGACTCTAAGTCTTGAAGTTGCAATCATCCCGGTTAGGCCCTGCCCCACACCACTCCTATATCTTGGACCTGACGAATGGGAAGGAATGGGTACAGAGCATCTTAAATTGGTCAGGCCCAGACTCCAGGAGGGGACGAGGCCTGTCGGGAGGATGAGCGCAACTAAAAGCCTTTACGAAGAGGCATCTGGGCAAAACCCAGGGGTAAGGTTACATGAAATATAATTGCCCTTATAATAATAATAATAAAGCACTGTAGGGGGTTTCCTTCTAAAGCTTCGTACACACCTTGGACACAACTGACGAACGAGCAATCGTATGATATTCGTACAAAAATATAACATCAACGATAGACCAACGACCGCCGACTATTGTCTGCTTTTTCAGACAATCAGCCTGGCGGATTTGTTCTGCCGATTACCGTATATTAATACATGGTTGGCAGATTATCGTTAACGTTCTATGAAATAAAAAGGCTCATGCACTGCTTTCGTAATTGCGCGAAGATGCGAAGTCTATATCTAACGACTATCGTGGTGACTATTGTTGCTGTGTGTACAGATATCGTTTCAATTATGAGGATTAACGATAATGTCGTTAAATGCTTATCGGCTGCATCGTTCAAAAATTATCCAACGTGTGTACGAGGCTTTAGCTCAAGTACAAATTAAAGCAACTTGCCAATAAAGATAACTGCAGGCTAATCATACTGTTAACATAATTTAGTCCCTGCTCTCTGACAGTGAAGAGGCACAAGCAGGCTTTTGTTCATGAGACTGCAAGGGTCACGTTAGGAGAATACAATGCATTGTTTCATTTGAGTCTTTCACACACCACTTAACACACACAACCTGATTCTGGCTAATTATTGCGGATATATAGCGAGAATAACAACGTATATCAAACTAATAAGTGTCATGTTAGATTCCTATGATGTACTCCACATGTCACTAATACAAATGGTCTTTTAGTGTCCTAGATCAAGCACATTGAGAATGGGTACCATGGGCATTCACTTTGTTGTTGTGTGATGCCCACCACATGTTTCTGTTGGGGGGGACAAGGTAAGAGTGAACTGTGGGTAGAAAAGAATCCCAGTAATGATTATGTAGCCTTGAGGGTTGGAAGTGTGCTCCAGTGTGTAAATGGTGCCATGTTTAGTATTGCAGATAGTAGAGTTGGTGGAGAGATAGGGTAATTTCAGTTTTGTAGTTTATTAATACCCTGACATGTAGATACCTTGCCAATAACGAAGCTTGTTGTATGTGGTTTCACGTGAGCCGTGCACTAAACATTTGTCAGTGAAACAGTCGGTAGCACTTCTCCCTCTGATGACTTAATATTACTGCAGTTGAGCCTTCAGCATGGTACAAACCTTCCAAAGTTGCCGTGGTTGACAGCTACGACTAAGCGTGCGGTCCATAGGGGACCATACAATCTGTCATGGTTTTCCAGCGCATCTGATCATTCCTTTGGAAGGTCGGTCGCGTCCGGCCGCAAAAAACATCCAATATTTTGGCCTGACCAAAACGCTGAAATGTCGCCCAGTCATGCCGAATTATTGGAACAAGTGAACCCAGCTTTAGAATACAGAAATCCAATTTTCTCAAAAGAAGGTGAAAAATATGGTGAACAAAACTGAAGTCAATGTACATGAAGGAAATTACATTTTACATGGTAAATAAGCTAATCCTACTGTTAACATAATTTAGACAAACAGTCTCTTGTTCATGAGATTACAAGGGAAACCCCAGTGCTTGATTCATGTCCCTTTCACACAACACTTAAAATTGACTAATTGGGGGATTTTCAAAGAATGACATACAGTGCTAATAAGTGTCATGTTCATTCCCTGTGTTTCTTTTCACATGAAACTAATTGGAATCCCCTCTTGAGAGAATGCAAATACAATTGTAAGAATGGAAGGCAGTTGATATGTCTGTGTGGTCTTTGTAACATTGTCTTCTAGAGAACTTGTGATAGGGGTAGGAGGTTAATAAAGTAAAAAAGGATTTTCACAGGAAGAGGGGATATGAGGAGGAAATAGAACCAGAGGAAAGAAATTCTCACTGCTTTTCAGACTTCCTTATGTCATTTGTAATGCGATGAAGTAATTTGTAGTTTGTCTGCCTCTGTCTTGTAAATCGTAAAAAAAAAAAATTCAGAATAGAATTGTCTTGATCATTGTTCTTGTGGCAGATGCAGACTTCATGAATGAATGTGTTCAGTGATGATTTTTCCAGCATCCCTATTTCACCAAGTTCGCAAATTCACTTCCTTCTAATGTGATTTTGGTTTATGAGATCTAAAATTCTTGAAACAGGTATATTTAAATGTCATGTTCACCCTGACAACTAAAATGTAACCCACTGCTGGCTCTATTGTGTAGTGTTTAAAAATCCCTACCTTACACCTCTGTTCCTTATGGTTGTCCTTCACTGTCTTTTTAAAGCTCAGGAAAGTGAAGAGTAGGAGCCTTCCTGTGTGTGAAAAGGTTTCTGCCCCTTCCCAGTCCTGAAGGACTCTGGCATGCACAGGGGAGCCCTCCCACCCTCTGGATCCCTTGTCTCTGCAGTGAAAACCATAACCACCAGGTTTAAATCTTAAGTCCCCAACCTTCCTTTCCTCGGTTAACTCAATAGCTGGCAGCCGTGTCTGTCATTGTCTGACTCTCGGCCAATCACAGACCCATCTGCCAGTCTTTTACTTAATGCTACTCTGTTCCCGGAAGCAGCATTATAGGCAGAGGCAGAGGGAACGAAGGTTGGTAAGTACGATTATGGGCACAGATTAATACCTGGCCATTAGGGTTGGGAGAGGGGTCCCTACACTACAGTTTATTTTGGGTTGCAGATACCCTAAGGAAGATATTGTTTACTAAGATTAAGAATTTGTTCATTCTAACCTCAAATCTGTCAGGGTTTGTTCACCCAGTCTTTGCAGTGCTATGCAGTTTGTTTTTGTATTTCATAGGATTGCCATATTAATGTTTCCACTAATGCGTTCAATTCAGTTTTTAAAATGCATGGCTGCATGTATTTCAGTCCAAACTATCATTTTAGGGGATCTGGTGTGTCTAAATCAGGCCAATTGTGCAGTCTTCATTCCTCAAATCATTGGCTGGTGTTTCTTTCTTTCGCCAAGCAAAAAGCAATTGATATGTCGAAAGAGAAATCTTTTAGTCTAAATATCTTTGCTTTAATTGACCTTTAGGAAGCCGAGGGAAGAATATGTGTCTTTATGCATTTAGTCCCCAGATGCCTTAGCATGTCTAGATAGTCCTCTGTCTGTGTTGGTTTCTAGGCTCTGCAGGTTATCCGTAGCGCTTTAGGATATTGACAAGTCAGGGTTTAATTGAGCTGCTAGAATCTGTATCTAGATGATTGGCTCTGCTGCACACAAATGGATGGCATTGATTTCCTTTCTGGAGGATTCATTATTTTTGATGGGTATGGATGGAAATAGTCTGTAAAAGATATTTGTTGCAGTGGGTGAATCTTTTATGGTACTCATCAAATTAACAAAGATAAAATCTGTTATTCTACTACTGATAATTACCGTATATACTAGAGTATAAACCGACACGAGTATTAACCGAGGTACCCAATTTTACCTGAAAAAGTGAGTGACTCGAGTATAAACCTATGGTAGAAAATGTGACCACTATTGCCTTCTAATTCAGTATTGTTTTGAGGCTTTAGTTGCCCTTTAAATGGACAGCAGAATTCCCATACAGTAACAGCCAAATTCAGTATGGGTATTACTGTATGGGAATTCTGTTGTCCATTTAAAGGGCAACTAAAGCCTCAAAACAATACAGAATCAGAAGGCAACAATAGATACCATCCTCCTTCTGATTCTGTATTGTTTTGAGGCTTTAGTTGCCCTTTAAATGGACAACAGAATTCCCAAACAGTAATAGCCATACTTGATATGGCTATTACTCTAATAGAATTATGCTGTTCATTTAAAAGACAACTAAATTCTCATTCATTGGCACTCCAGATGTTTGGAAACTACAACTCCCACCATGCTTTATTAGCTGGAGTTGTAGTTTCCAAACATCTACACCCCTCCCACCCAGTTCAGTGGGTACCTTCTGTGGGCTCTCCTCTGCGTGCATCCGGTTCCTGCCCTTTGACTTTGACGGGCTTTTGCCTATTGTGCAGTACCTTATATGTGAGTTCCAGCATTGAAGTCCGTACATTACTTTACTACCCCGGCAGCGCGCTCATTCTCTGTACTGGCGCGCTGGCTGACGTCAGTAATCGGCGCCAGGCAGTGACGTCAGCCGGCTACAGTAAGTACTGACTTGAGTAACAAGTTCAAGTTTTCAGGCTTATTTTACAGCCTGAAAAACTCTGTTTATACTAGAGTATATACGGTACATTACCTACCCTATCAATCACATTTTTGTGTATTATCCACAAAGTACAATATTATCAATATTCTCTGAATTGGGTTCAAAAGCAAAGGATTCTCTCTCCCATGACATTCATTTTGCAGCCATGATAAAGCAGTGTTATTGCAATATTGATCCTTTATAAATTAGCCCTAAAGTTGTTTTGTTTGTCTTGGCAATTGCATTGTGAATGCAGAGCAGACAAGGCACTCTTGGCTACCAGTTTTTTTGTCTACTGGCCCTACACATACATACAAAACCGACCTCCCCACTTTCCTGCAAGGTTCAATCCCCTCACCCGACCATTTTGCGGGTAACATTCAATCTCAGATTGAATAGGCCATGGCAGGGAACATCCAGAGGTAAACATTAAAGGGTATGTCCACCCCGAAATTCGATTTTTAATATTCTGCTCCCCCATGTCCCCCAGCCCCAACCGCATGTTTTTTTTCAGAAAGCCCCCCAAACTCTTACTTACCTCCCCTCGATCCTCCGCCGCACTGCCGCATTCTCGCAAGCAGAGGGGCGGGACCGGCAGTCGCGTCTGTGATTGGCTGAGCGGCAGCCAATCACGGACGCGGCTGCCGGTCATTCAGTGCAGCGGAGGAAAGCGGAGAGTAAGTAAGTTTGGGAGCTTTTTTAAAAAAAAAAAAAACATCGGTTGGGGCTGGGGGACATGGGGAGCAGAATATTAAGGGGGTTTAATGCTAGGGGGAGGGATAGTAGAACGGGAGGGAGAGGAGGGGGAGAAGGGCTGCAGTACGCATGGCAAATTCTACCGGAGGCTAGATAGCAGGCAGAGCCCTGCTATCCTCCTGGTGGTTAGTTTTGGGACTTTGGGGGGGGGGGGGTTTACAGAGAACCCTATGGCTGGGATGGAGGTAAGGATTAAACTACACTACATGGTGGGGCCAGAGTTGGGAATTATAGTTTTGGGGGTGGACATGCCCTTTAACTTTACATTGACAAGGTAAGTAAGGAAGTGGATCGTAGTGGAACCGATCCTAGTGCTGCTGAATGACCGTAGTTATTATGATCAGTCGGCAACGCAGAAAAATTTCCGTTGGTCAGTATTGGCTCCCTTTACTTTAATCCTTTCACTGCCAGCAGAATTCACCACTTTGCGTGCGTTAAATGCCAGAAGAATTTTCAACAAGTTAACAATAGGAAACCCCCCAGTAAATCAGGAATATTATAAATTTTTTTCAGCACGAAGTGTACTTTAACATGGTAACATTTTTCTTTTCTGGAAATTTTACTGAAATTTGGGTAAAATAATAAAAAAAAAATAAAAACATTTCCCATTTGCAAAATTTTCATGGATTTTCCCCATTTTTACTTATAGTTATCTTAAGGTTACACACAAAAATCTTACAACATTCAAAAGGTAGAAACATGCCAAAATGTAAAATACCAAATATCAATCTCCCAAATGTCCTGAATCAAACGGTATGCCATATGTGTGGTTACACACGCAGACGTGGAAGCGAAAAGCCACGACGTGAGACAATGCATGATGGCTCAGAAACGGCAAAAGTGGTAGTGGTATTTTAGTGAAAACCGGTTAGTACGGAGAGTCACACACGTTTTTGCACACTTTACTGATCCTAAAAATTCAATCCGGTCTTTTTTTTGGTACCTCTGCAAAATTTCCTACTAAAATAGGCTTAGTTTCTCTTGAAATCGGACAAATCATATCACCGGGGGCATTGGAATGCTTGGAGAAGACAGTTTTTTGCTAATTTATAGTTTTAGGGTAAAAAAAAACTTTAAGAATTTTTGGGTGTGAATTTTCCCTTTTTTTATTTTTGTTTTTTTGATCATTCCCAAAGATGATGATCCAATCATCTTAGGGAATGATAACGAATCTTTCCCCATTTTTTTTTTTAGAAAAAATCCTATTTGTGAATGGAACTTCGAGTTCCATTCACAAAAAGTATAGTAAAGCTGTCACACTGACACAGGAAGTGGATTGTGCGTGGTCAGGAGAGATCACACGTGATAATTGATAAAAAGTTGATAAAAATGTTGACTTGACTGGAACCTAAGGCCTGTTACACACCATGAGATATTTCCGGTCAACCGACCAATGGACCTGTTGGTAAATCATGGGCGATCGTGTGGTTTCCTATGGGACCACACGATCGGTTGTGCAAACTGTTGGCTGTGGCCACTATTGCCACGACAGGCAGTCATTTGTCCCAACTGAGCGCTCACTAGTAGCGAACGCTCGGATGGGACAAATAGTCCTCCCGTGTGTACCCAGCCTAAAATATGGATTACTGCTGTGTAGGACTCCAATGGAACATGCACCCAGTTCGTACCATGCAGATATTTTGTGTTGTAAGACCTATGTGCTGCATTTTGGTCATAGATCAGCCAGAAGAGGAAGGGCTAGGCCCCACTAGGCAGCACGCAAACATAGCGTGACACAGCAAAATCGCAACGTTGCCCAATTCATGTGCGTCACCCTGCGCATGCACTGCGATTCCTTTGATGTTGCCCTATTACAGCGCATGCGATGCGCACCAAAAATGGTGATCGCATTCACCGTGAAAAGGGTCGACAGTGGAGATAGTGGGGGCCATCCCCGCTCTCTTCTATTGGTGAGTGCTGCACTAACACAGCACATATCAAAATAGCCTAGTGGGGCCTAGCCCAAAAGCTTGAAATTTCTTTAAGTAACTCATATACTCATTAGACTAAATAGGCTTGGATTTGCAGATCATATTCCATGAAGGAAACTGTTTGGTTCATTAATAACAGATCTTTCCTTTTGGTATTGTGGTTAAAACGGGCAATTTATTGGCTTCTGCATGATGTCACTGTTTTGGCACATTGATATTTTTTCTGCACAGTTTTTAAAGATCAAGGCTGAGAGCAAGGAAAAATCCAGAGGACATTGTTAATAGAGGCATATTATGTTTCCTCATTTATATTCAGATATTATATGTTCCCTTGGACTTTTTTCATTTACCCTTCAAAATTCATATGTGGTTTGGCTAGGAACTTAATTAGCTTTTGAAGGTAAAAGCTCTGCTAAGTAACTGGCTGGAAAGAAAATTCTTGAGGATTAAATCCAGACTATGAGCTAAATTTAAAGGGAAGGTATCCTTTGCTCAGATTTCATCTGTCCCTGGGAAAGTTTTATGCATTCAGCCTACCAGCCACGCTTTGTTCAGTCAAGGTTGTTCAGGTATATGCTGATTGCAGCAATAAGTTCTGGTTTGAGGAGAGCTATTCATATCATGTAGATTTTCTTTATTTGCACAATGAAAAGGCAGGGATAGCTGTGTTCATGCATCGTGCAATAAAAGTACACTTCAGCGTTCCCCTTATTTTACCCACAAATGATTGTATTGTATGGCCAGCTTCCCCGGGAAGCTCTGAATCTACCAGTTGCTCTGGAACTGATTGTAATTAAGGGGTTCCCTAAGCAGCCAGCATCTTAGCATTGGGTCCTAGTGCTGTAGAAAATATACAAACTCGCAGTCCGCCCTTCACTCTCCCTCATTCTGGGACCTTTCCAGTGGTAAGACACTTCTTGCCGGGCTATGGGTGAATCTGAGTCTGGACAGACTGAGACAGGCCTTGACAGTTCAGAAGAGGGTCCAAAGAAGCAGTCCAGTTACTGGCAGGGGGTTGCTAGTGCATCCCCAAGCGGAACCAAGTTGGCTCCACTGTCCTAGGACCTCATCCTGGGCACTTTTTTTTTTTTTGTAAATTCTCTATTTAGTCATTTTTTTAAAAAAATTTATGGAGTAAAACTGGGGGTTTGCAGACTCCCTTTATGATCCATATAAAGCATGTATAAAGTAGTTAAACTGTGTAGCGATAGAATAAAGAAAGAAGAAAGAGGGGCGGGAAAGATTGTCTGGGTACTTTTTAATGATGGGATGCTTTTTCTTAAATATATATTGCCTCTAATTTTCTGTATACAAACTGAGCTGTTGCTGTCAAGCAAAACACAAAGTGAAAAGATAATCTTTATTCAATTTCTTAGGTTCTTGTAGCTCCACAGGAAACACAGAGAGGCTTACCAGCAGGTTAATAGTCTTGTGCAAGGAAAGAAATGAGTTGAGACTTGTCCTTAATCTTGATGAGTTTTGATTCACTCTGACCAGCCCTTGTGCAGTCTTCTAGTAAAAGATATTTAAGTGAGATTAGATTTTAACGAGTTATACTAATGTATAATTTTTCTTTTCAACCTCCTTGAAGGTTTGTCTCAAGTATTTTTAAAATAATTACTTACCAGGGTAGATTGATGTGCGTCTTGCTCTTTTAAGACTTTAACAATGCCAACTGGGTTATTTATTCTAGTTGGTGCTCACAGATGTTTGTAAAATCTGTTTTCTAAGGTAAAATCACTGTCGGCAACTCACTGTGCCATGTATTTACTGGACATATCTAACATATTTTCAAGTAAGCATTATTATTTATTTCGGTAATAAGCATCTCATCTTGGCACACTATATATGTCCCAAAACTTTCCCCATTATACTTAGCAGTATAAGGGGTGGCGCTTCCTGCCTACACTTGGAGTTGTGACATTATCAACACCATTGCTTTGCCATGTCGCTGCTGGCAAAAGCAATGATGTAATATTATTTTGCTGCTTTATTTCTACTTTAAATTATAGGGCATAGAGAAACGATATAAGAAAATTGTGAAAAGACCTAAAAAAGAAAACTTACTTACCTGTTTCACTTTTGCAAAAGAGTTGTATATTGTAACTTTTTTCCATTGTAATTTCTAGTTCATTAATTTAACCACCCTTTCATGTCAGACTTATATATGATGTAGGTTAGAGTGGATAATACAGATTGATCATGTATCTATGTTGTTTTCTTACATAGGGCAGTATTGTAGTGTAAAGCCATTATACTAATCTCTGCATGCCTGGACTCATATATTACAAGATCATTTGAGAAATATCTGTTGCACAAGATATGTCATGTTTTATTTATTTCTAAGGTCCTTGACCTGCAGTTAATCTCCAGGTTATCTAGAAAACTGTTGTCCTGAGGCCAGGTGAACCATAATTCATGAAATCACATTGACAGTTTTGCTCTTGTATGAGGTTTCCAATATTTAAAAGGAAGAATTGACATTCAGAATTAAGCAATAAAAATATTAGAAGGAGGGAAACAATATAAATGATTGTGAAAGAGTTCCATTATATTGTACCCAGGATGAGAACCTAAAATGCTAGGCTTAGTTGCCCAGATCAGTGAGCAGGAATACCCAAACTAATATACCGTACTCCAGGGGTGAGAACTTGGCTTTTACTTACTTACCCTGGCTAAGGCTACACACCATACAATTTTTTTTTTAGTTACCCCCCCATACATATTTTTGGCCCAATCTACTGTTCAGAATCTCTGTCGATTTGGATGAAAACACAGACGTTTGTTCGTCCTTACGAAAGGGCGATCAAACGCGTCCGGAAATCACGACAGGACCGTAAGCTTGGTCATGGAAAACGGTCAGCCGCGGCTACTTTTGCCACAACAGACAGTCCTTCGCCCTGGCCGATGCATCAGAAGTGCTAAACGGTTAGTCGGGACAAAGATTTGGAAGGTGTGTACCCAGCTTAAGGGATGGGAGGTTGTGTGGGTACACAGGTAGGTGGCACTGTGCCTCTGAGATGTCTTTCACTTTTATCTGCATGATATGGTTTGTTGCTCAGCTGGGAAGTGAGTGAGTTGTCCAGGAATTAGAATTTTGCTGTTGTCATTTTTTTTAAAATTTTGTGAATAAATATTCTATATAGTATTTACGTGTATTTTGGCAACAGTTTTTATTGAGTGTAAAATCTTGATATTGTCACTTCACATCTGCACATGCTCAAGCTAATAAAATATGAATTGACAATGATCTGCTCATTGAGCAGAATGGAATAAACTTCTCATTAAAGGGTATATTTACTCTAAAAAATAGAATATTCAAAGCCACAAGATCCTACCTCTCTAAAATCTTTTGGGGGAATTTAAATCTGATCTGTAGATCTTGAGAAATCCTTTTGAAATCACAGCATTTACAGGGAAAGACCCGTCACTCCAGAAGTAGATATATGTTCCCTATCCCTGACCTCTTACAAGGATCTTTGTCTGCCTGCCAGTACACTTTTTGCAACAATTAAGTGCAGAAAAAATAAGGCAGGGTGGAGGGGGAGTGTCCATGATGAGGGTGTGCCAGGGTTGCCAGACGTCCTGATTTGGGCGGTATTGTCCCAAATGAATGGACAAAATCCTGAGTCCCGCAGTTGGGGCCGAAATCACGGCCCTGACTGGGCCCCTGGAATGCCCAGTTATGCCCCCGCCCGCTCAGGGCGAAGTAAAATCTGGCAACCCTGGGCTGTGCAGAACTTTTAAGTGTACAAGAAGGCAGTGAGTGTGGGGGGAATTAGGAGCACTCCCTAAACAATAATTTAATGTCAAAGCAAGCACGGATAAATATGTGAGTACCGCCATTTTTCTTCTCCCAAATTGTAGTTTCAGATAATGTACAGTTTAAATATCTGGTTATAAACTGATAAATATAACTGTTGGGATGGCAGGCAGGTAACTGACTAGTCACCAGTTTGTTTGTTTTAAGCATGGACATTCCCTTTTTAAGTGAAAAGGTTATATTTGCTGGGTTTGTATGTATTTCAGCTTGCAGGAGGAAAAGCAGATGAAAAGACAAAGCTTTTAGATGCAAAAAAAAAAAATCTGTTTTGTAGGGATTTTCCTGAGGTCACGTCAGCTTGCAATTAATTCTACAGCCGGAAGGGAGATCGTGTGACAGTTCTTTACACCAGGAATGCAATTTCCTTGCCCTCTGGAGTCCTCTGCTGTTTTTTTGTTGCTATTTGATTAATCCAGCAATTTAAAGATACATTTACTTACCGTAAGAATAAAGAACTTTACATCTTTTCATGCATGTGCAAACCATATGTACATGTATGAAAGTAAAGGGAGGGTCTCTTATCATTTCAGATGCAATTTGAAAGATTTTCCCTAATCTGAGCATTCCAGTTGCTGATTTATGAATGCTTTTTACACTAACTAGCAGTCTGTCAGACCATTAAAATGTGCACGCATTAAAAATACCTTTCTTTTTTACACAATACCTGTTTGGACTAACCTCTGTATGCAGCCTTTGTTCAAATGTATTTTAATTTAGTTTTAAATATCTTTAACATCTTATTTGATTAATATAACAATTTATTTTTTGGGGGCTCTGAAACAGTGGATCACTTTTTAATTATACAAAATTCCAGCAGTGTAATGTTAGGAAATAATTTCTCTGGTTCTTTACTCAATGGTTACAAAGTATGCTTAGTGTCTATTACTCTCTATTAACCTTTTACTTTATTGGAAAAATACATGTGATACGTCCTTAGAATTTTATAATTGGCTTTATGATTTTTTTTTTCCCATTAGTTCTCCTGTTATACTTGTAAAGTTAACTCGATTTCTAATTGGGACTGGGTCTTTGCACTAGGAAATAAACTAATATAGCTGAGAAATGAATGAAAAAAAAATGTAAATAGTAAGATCACCCAGAACTTGTTCTCTTGCAATGCTTCGTTGTGTTTAGGAGAATGAGGCTTAAAGGGACTGTCCACCCCTCTTTCCAAAAACTGATAATGTAGATAACCCCCCCAAAACCTTAACTTCGGTTTAGTCACAATTTAGAAATCAGCTCCCACACAGAGCTATTATACTTACATGCTCCTCCTCGCTCCACCGCCGCGGCTCCGCACTTCCGGGTAAGGCAGTCAGTGTCGGCCGTGACTTTGACGTCGCGGCCAATCACTGACAGCCATTCCTGGAGCAGTCTCCACTGCGGCTGCTCAAGAACACAAAAAGAACAGAGCAGCCACAGTGGAGACTAGGAGAAGAACCCGGAAGCTCTGTGTGGGAGCTGATTTCTAAATTGTGACTAAACCGAAGTTAAGGTTTTGGGGGGTTATCTACATTTTATCAGTTTTTGGAAAGAGGGGTGGACAGTCCCTTTTAAGGCTCGTGAATCGCAGGTCCCGACGCACGATATGAACGAACGTTTCAGAGATAATCAGCCCGTGTGTAGGTAAGTTGGTCGTTCAATGATCTCCGAAGGAACGACCATTTTGGCCAATAAAGCGCCTACACACGGGCCGATTATCTCCCGAAACGTTCGTTCCTACACATTGTGCGTCGCGGGTCAGGACCCACGATCGCGCGTGTGTACGAGCCTTTAAACTGTTTGGTTGCGTTTTTAGTTCCTTGTGGCACTTGGTTTGTGACTCGTGGTGCTGACATTTAGAATTGTTTGTTGGGCATTCACTTGTCATATTGCCATATTTTCCCACATGTACAAGAATGCAAACAAACGCTGGTTTGTCAGGATTTCTTCTAATGTTATTTGAGTTGCATAAAATTAACACAAAGGGCTATTAAAGCTAAAATATAAATAAGTCTAGATTGATTCTTTAATTCCCAGCCAACATAATGTGAATGCATCGGTCATTTTGAATTTCCTTTATACCATGTTATGAGTAGTAGTTTGACTGCTTAGTTTTGATTACATAGAGATCAGCCACTAGATACTTTGCAGTTCTGGAAGTGGGAAGAGAGATTTGAAGAGTCTCACCAAGCATGTGTAAGGCTGGGTACACATGGCCGGACTATTTGTCCTGGCTGAGCACTTTGCCAGGACAAATATCCGTCGATCGCGGCAAATTCGGCCGCGGGTGAATTTGTAAAAGATCGATCGTGCGGTCCTATTGGGAACTGCATGATCGATCGGAATTTTCCGACCCGTTCGTTCGTCCGATCCGGGCGAACAAACGATCAATGCCGGTCGCGGCCGCCCGCCCCACACCAACCGATATATTCGGCCGACCGAAAGTGCTGTAAATCGGTCGGTCGGCTAAAATATCGGCTAGTGTGTACCCACCCTAACTATTTAATGTCTCCACAACACAATCTGATAGGAGGGCCCCAGAGAATCCAGAAACCTGGAGAATAGATAATTTCTTTGAAATGCTTCCATTTTGAGAGCTGAAAGTTAAAGCTACTTTTTAAGTTCTAAATTGAGACTTATTTATGTTTTAGCTAAGACCAAAATCCTTGCCTAATGTGGTAGATATGTAGTCAGGTTTATCTGAAATGTTTGTTGGAAGGCTGGACAGGTTAGCAAATATAACATGGCCATAGAGCATGCATTTCAAATGTGCATTTTCATTTTATTTTCACATTGTCTCTTTAGAATGAAAGCAGCTCCTCGCAGGAAGACCAAGATGTATCTGGGGATGATGAGGACTTGTCCTCAGGCTCAGGATCTGAAGGTATGTAATTCATTTACCAATGTTATCGTCTTTTGCTTTACTGACCCACATGGTTTTTGTGCAGCTAATAACTAGACATAGATCACATTTGCTTCTCGGTTCACATGAATCAAACCCATATATACAAATGCAACTCATGGTTGAGTGGTGCACGCACTAAAGGCTTACTTAGTAGGAAGCATGATTCGGGTGCCCAAGCCCAGAACCCGCCGCCCAACACTTATATCCACCAGATGAGATGTTAACGGGGCACCACTTGTATGGCTTACCATTAGATTCTGTTGGCCCAGGTTCGGAATCCCGAACCCATTTACCGTAACCTAAAGCTTGCATTCACTGATGCCAAAGGAAAGAGAGTCCTTGCACTAACCTCCAACAGTCCTTTGTCATAGGCAAATTACTGTTGGTCTGAAACACATCAGACTTCACTTAAAGGGCATGTCCCATCCCCTGTAATCCAATCCATGCCTTCAGCCTCCTGTGGCGCTTTCGTGTGACGTCAGCTGCGTCTGTGCCAATCACAGCCGCGGCTGACGTCACAAGAAAGCGCTGAGGGAATGAAGGGCTGTAAGTAAGGCTAAAAACATTTTTTTAAAAAAATAATCTGGCGTTTGGATCTGGGCAAGGGGTTTCTATCACACCCTAAAAGGATTTCATGATAGGATGCAGAGGGACCGAGGATGGATCCGGATGGTGGGAGGGGGGAGGCAAAAGGCACGGGAAAGGTTACGTCCGATTACAGTGAGCTGCTCCTGGTCTGCAAAAAGCATGTTGGGAAAACGGATGTGTCTTCAAATTGGCTGAACGTATTTTGATGGGGGTGGCTTGTTTTAAAGCTAGAATCATGGGCAATAACACATACAATTATAGTTTTGGGGGTAGACTTGCCTTTTAATAAAGTTACCTTTTAATTGCATACTTCAAAAAGTTTGGATGTGTTTTCCTTTGGCATCGGTGGATGTGAGCTTCATGTTACTGTACACATGAATCCTTAAGTTTGGGGGGGGGGAAAGGGATCCTTGTGGGCATAAGCATCAGATGTGAAGTAAAGAAAAACTGTGGTCTCTAATCAAATTAGGGTTTAAATAAGCTTGCAGTCTTGCACTCAGCCTTTTTAAATGATCCCTGGATCCCATGTTCAGCCTGTTGGAAGTGATGGTGCTGAAAATGTAACACACTCTGCTTGCATTTGATATTATACAGGCTTTTCCCCCCCTGTGTGTACAAAGATAGAGGGTAGGAACTGATGACATCACTCAGCGATTAGTGCAAGGACTTTCTCTTCCCAGCATTAAGGGTTCAGTGCACTGGCTTAGAAAACAGGTAGAGGGTTAGTGCAGAGGATGCAGGTGATAACATACTGAGCACAATTAACTTCCAGGCTGTACTTTTGGTCTCGTTTTAAAGGTTGGACTGCAAGATATTTTACTTTGAAGACAACAGTTCTTCTCCAGATATGTTCAGCATTTATTTTTTTGGGTAGAGTCTACTACTTTCACAGTAATTTAGGTTAACGCATGCTGCTGTGTATGGAGACATGGAAACATGTCTCTATCACATGTGGACTATACAAGTTCCTATGTCTCTCTTTTTAAAGGAATACCCTATCCCTATAATTACATGATGGTCTGCCCAATTTTAGGAATTAAAGATGAAAATCCAATCTTTAAAGGACAAAAATACCCACAAAATACAACCCTTTCTCTCCTTAAATTACTGACTTAAACAGCTGAGTCCTCACCCCTGGGTTCCCATTAGTTTCCTTAAAGAGCAAGTCCAGCCCTAAAATAACTTATTTTTAAAATGTTCATTACCCCCCCCCCCCCCAAAACCCCACTTTGAAATCTTTCACCCATATGAAAGATGTTCCAGAACTTACTTACCTGACCCGGTCCCTCGCCGTCTAGGCCCCGCTCCTGTTTTGAGCAAAAACAGGAGCAGGGGACTTCTGTGCTGACAGCCGCTTCACTTCCTGGTCGCGGATGTCAGACGATTAACAGACAGCCGCAACCAGGAAGTGGAGCAGCTGTCGGCAGCAGCCGCGGAGTAGAAGCGTCGAGGGACCGGGTCAGGTAAGTAAGTTCTGGGCCATCTTTGAAATTCTTCACCAATGCGAAAGTGGGGTTTGGGGGCTAATAAACATTTTGAAGATAAGTTAATTTTGGGCTGGACATTTCCTTTAAATGAAGCTGTAAAACCTTCAACCTCTGAACTTTTAGAGGAGTCCTGGACTTCTGCAGTTTTCAATGAGAAGACACTCTCCTTGCAGAGTGCTTCTTTCCATTGATAACATTTTGGGGGGCATAGCAAGACCAGAGATTAGGTCCTCACCCTGGGTTCGATAAAATGGCAGTTTGGTCCTAAATTCAACAATAGTTTCCCTATAAGAAATGAGAAGGTTTTACTTCAATTGGCTTAGTAAAGGGCATGTCCACCACCAAAACTGAAATTTAACCCACTACTGGCCCCACCGTGTAATGTTTAAAAAAAACTTTGACTTACATCTATGCTCCTTATGGTTCTCCTTCAGTGCTTGTCCACAGTGCAGGAAAGTGAAGAGTAGCAGCCGTCTTCCTGTCCAAATGTTTCTGCCTCTTCTGTAGGCTCCGGGAGCAATTGTGACATGCGCAGTGTAGCCCACCCCCCCACCAAATATTCTTAACCAGTATCTGTGCTGTGAATATCCTCTGTTCGTTGGATTATATTTGGGAATTTTAACAAGTTAAAGAAGAAATCTTACTTACACATATTAATCTCAGCACCCCTATTACCTATCTATTGCTTAGTCATGTGAGACTATTCTACAACAGGTTTGCTACAGAGGAACGGCAAACAAGGGGCAACTTTCATAGTCTGCTAAATGGGGATGATCTGTGATCACTGCTTACCAATGTCCTGGGTTGACCCCTGCCTGCTTACTGTAGATGATTGCTCCCCAATACCTGGGAATCTAACATTGGCCTAAGGGAAATAAACCAAACAAAATACCAGTTTTTATAAAGAAATGGGTATGTGGGTTTTATTGTCTTTTTAAATGGTAGCTGTGCAAATGAACTGATTTATCAGGCAGCATCAGTACTGTGCTATTTGGAAATACATATTTTATAATGATTACAGTAAGGAAAGGCCCAAGTGAAAATCCCCATCTAGACCAGGGAGTTTTATTGCTAATAATGGGAATTTTGTTTAAATAAAACAAGGAAGGAGCCGCGATATTTCCATTTGCACAGAACATTTGTCTCTCTAGATGTACTAAACAGATGAGTACTATAGGATATGGTGATACCTTTTTATTATTGACTAACAGGTCATTTTTAAAGACAAGCTCTTTTTTTGACCTGAAGAAGAGAGAAGTATAAGGTATCACCATATCCTATAGTACTCATCTGTTAATATATGCTACTGGACTAACACAGCTACAACAATCTTATCTGCAATCTCTCTTGATATAGATGCAGATATAGCTGTGAGATCCCTTGTATGTGAGTATCTAGAACACTGACTAAACCTGGGTAAGCACATGCGCAATTGTTACAAAATGACAGACAGAATCTGCAAGCTACTCACAGTCCCGAGTGTTCTCCCTATCTAAAGCATAGGGAGAGTGCTCGGGACTGCAGATTTCCCTCAGCTGTGCCCCACTCCCTAGATTTTTGTACAGGGAGATGACCTCAGCTGGGGGGGAATTTTCTTGCCTTTCAGAACGATTTCAAGGCCAACAGTCTGCCTCGGGAGCACTCAGAAATGCACTACATACGCTAACGTTTAAGGGCCAAGGCCCATCATCGTTGGTGTGGGTTTACCCACCTTAAGGGCTCGTTCACAAAAGACACATTTTTTTGTTTGTTTTTTTTTCCAAGTGCATTCCTTTTTTAAAAGGATGCAAGTATATGTATTTCTCATAGGATTTCATAATACCGCATGTGTATACTTGGTACAGTCTGTTTTCCGCCCAGTCCGTTTTGAAAAAATGCACTGCTTTATGCATTGGTCTGGAAACACAAACCCAACTATGCATAAGATGGTAAATACACATCTGCAAATGCAGAAAAACGCATTTAAGAGTCTAGTTGTAGTGCACTGCATTTTTTTTTCATGTGTTATTGCGTTTTGAGTTAAGCCTTGGTCTGTTCAAATTTCAATTATCCCAATTTCTTTTATCCCTTAAAAAGGTTAGACCAGTTTCTACCTGCTGCAGTACGAGGGTACCATGTCTTTTCAGTGCTGTATTTTTGTACAGGAATAACTTGGAAAGGCAATAGTACATCAGTTAATCAGCAGGTTATGGGGTATAAATGTAATACTAATGCTAAATAATCCCATATGCCATATCCTTGTCTGCATGAACCTAATGTCACAATGAGGCTTAATTTTTTCCCCCCTTACATTCTGCTCTTTTCTAGAAATCTTGGATTTTGATGATACAAATATAAATGTGCCGTCAACTGCTGTCTCGCCTTCCATGTCCATTTTTGGGCAAGAAACCACCATTTTTGGCAGGGAACTTGTTAAGGAAATAAAACCTGTTTTGGTTGACCCAAAACCTGTTGTTGAATCAACATCTCATGAACCATCTACTCACAGTCCAACAACCCACCGTCCAGTAACTGCAAAGTTTACTACTGTTAAAATGGAACGTAGCAACGGCCATATTGATTCAATACATCATCCTCACCACCACCATCATCATCACCACCCTCATCACCATAATACTACTACAGCTAATCCACATACTGCTGCAGATTTCAACATGCCACATGAAGATACATCTGAACATCCATTGGTGGTGGTGGTTGACTCTCATCTCCATCATATTCTTCTTGAAGAAACTACTACTCTTGAGCCTAACCTTGGTAAATCTGATGTGCAGGAGATCATCGATGCTCTGACAACCGAGGAACCAAAGAACATTGATCTTATTGATGATCAAATACCTGAAGAAGGCACTCCATCTGGCTCTTCTAGTACAACTTACACGGAATACGCAGAGACAACTGAAGATCCTTCTGATGCTGGAGGATTTCACGTGGTTTTTGGTCCTGATCAGAATTCTACTACCAAGCCATCACTCCCTGGGGTCGATTATGTGGCTACATCCATTGTACCACACAAAGAGAAGACTGATGAGGAAGTTGATCTGGTATCAGAATATATAACACTGATCTGTCCATAAACATCACCACCACAGTCATCACCATCCTCATCACCATACAACAACCCAGGCAACTACTACCACTAAAACCCAGGGCAGTACATCTAATGAGATGCATGGTATTGATAATTAGCACCTAAAGGAAGGAAGGCTCATGGCACTGCGATTACTAGCACTGTCCCTGTTCTGGATGAAGATGTTAACATCCCTGATGAACAAGTAGACTTGACTACCAGTTCTCCCAAAGATAACCTTCCCTTTAATATCTCTTTGCCAGAGGAAAATGATTTGGACCGGTCTGATTCTAAAGAAGAGGGGTCAGGAGAAGATCGTGTGGTAAGAGAAACAGACTCTTTATCTCACTGCTTTGGTTACATTGCAAAAAACGGGTTATATTGGATTTGAGGGGGGGGTACATTTACAGAACAGGAGGGTCGTTTTTGTGCCTAAAATGTGTATATTAAAGGAAAAGGCAGAACACTTCCTCATTTTTTGAATGGGTTGTAGGTGCAGACCTATTGGACCTTATTGCAGTCTTTTTACTTCAAAGGCTGATTTACAGCTTTGCAAGATATCGTTTTGTGAATTTGTATATTTTAAAGGACAGTAGTAGCACTTTTTCAAGTCGGCTGTTATGCTTACCCAACGTCTTCCTCACTGCTCTGGTCCACTTACTACTACTACTACTACTACTACTACTACTTTCAGTCTGTGATTTGATCAATTGAAACATACACCAATGCAACATTTGATTGGTAACAAATGTTGCAAATATGATAATGTTGGGCCACAGAATTTTTACCTTGTAACGCTCCCAGATGGATAATGCTTTGTGGCTAACATTACACCTATAACATTAAAACAGAGGGGGTGTTACAGAATGCTGTGGAAATGTCACAGGGAAGTTTAAAGGGCCATGCCCTCCCTTAAAACAAGAAACTGGTGACTAGTCAATTGTCTGCCCGCAACCCCAACTGCTATTTTTACTAGTTTATTACATGCATTTATAACCAAATATTGACACAAGCTACTTTCAGTTATGAAAAAATCTCCCTTTGCTTAATGAGCCTTTTATAAGCTTGACTGCTTCAGCATGTGCAGCGAATCAGCAGTCAACCATTGGTTGTGATGTCGGCATTCACAGCCTTCATTGACTGCATTGAGGGTGGAGCCAGAATGGGGGCAATAATTATCCTTAAATATCTGGTTAATAATATATCCGTTGGGGGCAGGTAATTGACAAATGTCCAGTTTTATATTTTAAGGATGAACATGCCCTTTAATAAATTTAGAGCAGGCATAAGACCTATAAGGTAGACACTACAAATGTATCGGGAACTTTTGCGAATGAGGGTATATAAAACGTAGACATGGCCCTGTCCGTTTCCAACACTTCATCGCACCTCTGATGTGTTGGGAACCAACACAAACCATACTGTTTTACATTCCTTTATTTTTAGCCGTTTCTGATACAGTTGTTGTTCTATTTACATTGTTGAGCTGCGTACTGGGGAATAGTCCGGAATCCCTGTAAAAGTACTTTTGTAAGTAAGTTCACACCACCTTACCCCTCTATCCCCCCCCCCCCATAACTATTTGAGGCGAAATTGTCCCCCAGTACAATATGATTCTTGATTCTATTGGTCGAGCACAAAGCGCTAATTAAATGGAGCCAACTCCGTTTACTTTGGTTGTTGAGTACTCTGCAGATAAAGTTTAGGCAGTGGTTATGCTGACAAAAATAAAAGGCCCACCACCAGCATGTTAGCCAATCAAAAAATAAATGGAAAACCTTGATTTTTAAATCTCACAGCAACCCTACCTAGATATCCTATTTAGTGAGCTTTGCTAGGGGAAGCCTTTGGAAAATCAGAAATGTTTAGGGGAAGGGTAGAGACTGTAACAAGATACGTCTGTGGTTCAAAGAAAATACAGCATTTTCTGGTGGAAAGGTGAGAGTTGGCTGTTTCATTAGCTTAGTGGTCCAACAATCTAGGTGAACTGTGAATTTTCTTTAGAATCTCTTTAACCCTTGTAGACCTTATTTCCCCCAAACCAGCTTTATCACCATCGTTCAGCTCTTACCTACTGAAAAGCCAGAACCTGACATAGTACCCGATTCTCCCAAACCCCTCCTGCATACGCCCACTTTTTAGCTGCACATTTTTCCTGGTGGGACTCAGGTTTCATTAGGTGTGTGTTCCTCTTCTAAACTTTAGGTCATTCCCTGCCCAACCCAATTATCTGCACAATTGTTCCACCATATGTTGATCTCCAACACTTGGTAATAAAACGTAATCCGTAAACTCATTAGCAATCGCAGAGTAAAATATACCACACAGTCCAGATGAAATATTGTGTACCACATTCCTGTTGGTATATTAATTGGTAAACTTTTTACTCTGCATTGACCAAAATTTGTTCCAAGTACCTTCCTTGTTGTCCACCCCTGCCATTTATTAGATCTTTCGGTCTCCTGGGTTTAGCCTGCTCCGTAGAGATTACTGCTGAGCTCTCTCTCTTCACTTATGACCTATCTGTTGGAATGGACCATCTTGCTCTTCTTTCCACTGACTTCACCTTAGAACGGTTATATTATTATATTAGAACATGCCCGTAACCTTATGGTTGAAATTACAAAACACAAAAAGCATCAAACTTTCCACTGTTATTACCCTGCTTTTGTGTATTTTGTAAATGAAAATCCTCACAACCACAAAATAGTAGGCTGCCATTGTTAACAATAGGATCAGGAAGTTGCAGATAGCCGGACAGACCGTACATAACTGCAGACATTTAAATGATTTTTGTTAATATAAAAATGAGTGTAAAATCAGGTTAGCATGGATGTTGCACTTTATTTTATGGGGGCCTGCATGATTTTCAAGATATTAAGAAACTGTGTAGCGCACCCAATGCAATACTTCTTTAATTTCGTGTTTACCCTTTTGTGAGAAATTGTTAATATGGTATCAGCTGTTATACATGTTGCAGAGCACCACTCTTATCTTAGTAAGTGTGGCAAAGTGAATACTGCATCATGGGAGCTTAGTAAGATAAGAGACGTTGCCTGATCTCGCATCACCCAGTTAGATGTCTATTTTGGGGTTATTAATGTAGGTGTTTGGCTAAATTCTATAAACCTACCTAAGCGGCTGAAACCATAAGGTGCAAAAGTTTGTCTGTGCTATTTGCAGCGTCCAATCAAATATTAATTCTTTACTAGGTTACTACAGAAGGAAAGCATCTGATTAGCTGCTGCAGGTTAATAGCTAATGCAAAATTCTGCGCCACTAAGGCTTTTAATTCTTTGGTGAAACGTACATGTGTATGCAATGATCATGTTATATCTTTCAGAGAGATGAATTCTTTTTTGAGCATCCTGATATTGCCAAGACCATATATCCAATTCACCGTCACAACAATGTACATGAAACGGACAATGGGAAAAAAGAGCTATTTGAAAATGAAGGCAGTTCTGGTGCTTCACATGGAATAATGGAGAGGAAGGAAGTGCTAGCAGGTTAGTATGGTGCACAGATGGCGTTTTGCTACCACTTGAATTTAAACTGTGATTTGCCCTGTAACCCTGGGTGCCATTAGTCTTAACAGTGTACATTTAGCCGGGAGGTAGATCTTATTCCTACTTCTTTTTCAAAAACTCTGGTCGGACCACTGTGAGAGCTCCAGTACTTATATAATGAAGTGCACATGGGACTATGTTCCAGATAGGAGGAGAGTCAAATAAAAAAAAAAAAGCCATCGGGGGGGAGAAACTGAAGCACAAACCGCTCTTTGACCGCACATGGCAGAGCTTAGTGGGCAAAACTAGGTGGTAAGAGTAAGGTGCTAAATGTAATTTTTAGTGTATATGTGGGGGCGAGGGCACCAGCTGTGATTTTAAGTTGCACAGAAGGTGTAGCAAGTAATGTATGGGGAGGACTGTAAATGGGCAGTTTGTACAATCAAACAGTTAATCCTTTAAGTTGTTAAAAGGGATCTGAGGCCTTTATTAAGAAGAGCACACGCCTACCCTTTAAAATGACTCCAGGAAGCTTTTGGTTGCAGTCTATCCAAAGTTACAGCAGGGTGTTTTTTCTTGCTAGATCTGTGAGTTGTGACATCACCAGCACCACTGCTCTGCCCACAGGTCTCAGGCTGGAGCATGCCTGCTGGGACAGAACATCATCAACTACATATGCCCCACCCCCAAACTTTAAAATCCTTTTTAAAGATAGTCACAAGCCTCTCTCTCTGTCCGTAGGTAGAGGAAATGTCAAAGAATGTTTTAAGGTCTGTAACTAGCTTCAGAAATTCAACCTGGGGGGGAGGGGGGCTTCTTACACTGCTGCAGACCCGGTCAGTGTTACTTTACAAGCCTATATCTTAAAGCTAGGAACTTGAGACCCCATCCTAGGCTTGTATGAGAGCTCTTGTATATACACTTGTATACCACAGTTATCCTTTAATACATACCGTACAAGTCAAAAAGATTGTCGGAGACTGCAGGGGTAGCTGGCGACACATATTCTGAAAGGCCCACATACATTTATTTGCTATTGGAAACTGAAAATAATATCTTTATAAAAATATTCACACACTTTTGTTTTGTTATTGTAGGAATCATTGCAGGTGGTGTGGCTGGTTTGGCCTTCGCAGTCTTCTTAGTTGGGTTTATGTTGTATAGAATGAAGAAGAAAGATGAAGGAAGCTACTCTTTGGAGGAACCAAAGCAATCAAATGGGGGTTATCAAAAGCCACGAGAACAGCGGGAGTTCTACGCGTAGGGCACCAAACACAGGAGCTTTTAGTCATTTGTGGCCTTTCTTGTTGTTTTTTCCACAAGGTCCATTTGGTGACTCTTATTCTTTCAGGACTTCAAGATGGAAACCGTTATTTTGTTCTAGTCTCCAATGTGGAATCTCCAGCATTAAAATAAATAAGGAAGAACTTCTATTTCCTAACCTGACTTTCTAAAGAAAGTCTGTTTTGAACTGTGGGCTGAAGATGGGACTTTCACTCTTTTGTCAACAAGAAAGTCAATGTACTAAGGGCACAGAGTTTTATTCTGCTGAAGGTATAGCAGGGTCCCCCCTGCCTTCCCCAGATATGTATATATTGTTTTCCAAGCAGTATGATGGTACTTGTAAAAAGCTCCTTTCTCCTACTTCATAGCGATAGCACTTAATCTGCAATATTGGTATTGGTGCACAAATGGACCACTAAGCCCAGTGACACTACTAAACTATAAAATATACGACTGATTAACTGAACAATCCTTTTTTTTTTTTACCCTCCCAAGCTTTCAACTGCCGCTTCTGCATTGTTTATAGTTAGGACTATGCAAACATCTATATGTTGCTGTTATTCTTACAGTTGAGTGTGTGTTTGTAGCAAAATGTAATATGTGAGACTAAATTTCTCTTTGCACTATTGATTCCGGGAGTCTGATGGTTCTATGTTATTCTGAAAAAAAAAAAGATTCACTGCTCAATTGTTTTTCAAGATTTGATATGATTTTCCTGTATGTAGATTGCATTGATTTTTAAAGATTGGGAGACCAAAACCTCGCACTTCAAGGACCATTTTTTGTACCCTTACTACAATAAAACCTGCATGGCAAAATGCCCACCCTCTGCCCACAGCCACTTCTCATTTGCAGGAATCGGCTCTTGCTGTAAACGGTTACTGTAACAGTGCAGTGCCAACATAGAACCTCCAGCAGCCATTTGTCGGGATTTTATTTGCAGAATCTTGAACAGGAAGTTGCTTATCAAGTTATCATTTTGCTATCTCCACATAATTATGTGTTTTGTAACTTAACATGTCAAACTTTGTTTTAATATTTCTTCTGGTTAAAGGCAAAGGACGCAGGTAATAGTCTGTAAAAGACTTTCAGGATTTTTCTTTTTAAATTAAGATATATTTTTTGTTGACTTTATATTTTTGTCTGTTTTTTTTCTGTTGTAGTAATTTGTCATAAAAATGCAAACAAAATTTCTGTCTGACTTCCCCATGCAATCTGACACAGAACAGTTGTTGTAGTGATTGATCATTTACGAATGGGGTACAGCATTTGTATATAGGTTAACAGATTTTGTCCCTGGTTTATAGAATAAAAGGTTTGTACTATTAATCTACAGCAACCAATTGGATACATACTTTTTATAGTGACCACTGTTGGATAACATCTGATTGGTTATTGCAGTTTAATAGCACAGCCAGACTTTTGCATCTATAATTAAGCCTTTTAGTTCTTCATAAAATACATTTGATTCTATCAAAGGGCTACAACCTCAGGGAATGTGGGTGAGAAAAAGGCTCTACACAGGATTCTATGTAGATCTCTTCAATGTTAGACATCACATTTGCTTTTAATGTTTAGAAAACATTAAGCTCAGATGTCTGTTCTATACAAGAGAGAATTTCTTTTGATACTAGTTTAATTGTTGGAAACCTTTCTATGACTAAGACTTGTAACAGGGATGGTCACCCATTGCAAGGCTTCAATGTTTTGATAAACCAAGAGAGAACTCTATGGTTTGTATTTTGCCTACGGCTGGAGCGCCAAAAGTTGCAAACATCAGTGAGGGGGTTTGTCTTACTATAAACAAGTTGCTAATAGAAAGTACTGCAGTTTGTTATGGTGTATCCTATTGGTTTGAGTGCGCATTTAGCATTTTCAGTGTTCACAAACTAAAAGGTCTTCTGACAATTTGGCCAATTGGTTTCGTCTTATTTCTGCCAAAATCTAATGTATTTCCATCGAATGATTTTTTTTTGTACTGCATTTTGAAGGTTTTCTTTCAATAAAGTAACTTTTCAGACAGTCATTGATTTTATTTCCCATTTAATTGGATGTCTAAGCAAAAAGGTTTTGTTGCGCCCCCCCCCCCCCCCCCCCCCCCCCCCCAAAAAAACGCATGGAACAAGAATGCAGCAAAAAATTGAACTTTTAATCAGGATTTTAAAATGTTTTATAAATCCTTTAAATGAAGTTGATGTTTTCTATAACTGCATTATAATTGGATTTGTGCAGGCCTATTAGACCTCAAATGGTTATTTAGAGCTTTCAACACAGCCCTGCAGAATGTCTAGTTAAAGGGTTCTTGTAAAGGACTTTCCTTTAAAACTGGCCGTATATAGCCAAGCTTTTTAGCAAATGGATTCACTTAGTTACATTAGCAGGAAAGGGGTTGCTGATTAACTGAAGTGGGCACCTTTATAAACCTGTGTAACTGCTTCCACGTTGTCCATCCTCCTACCCTTAAATGATAAATACTTTGTAAAAACAAGTTAAGTGTAATTGGAAGCTGCAGCTTTAACTAATCATTTCCCCCCCCCCCCTTTTCCCCCAGCTCCCTCCTGAACCTACCTGTGCTTATGTAAACTTGCTGACCTCTTGGATCTGCATTCTTGCCCCTCCGTGAGTTCCTTGCTCTCCTTCTGAAGTCCCAAAAAGTACTGTCCATGCACAGACGTGTGCGTTTGATGTCACCATGCTGTACAAGCATGGTGCATGGTACAATGTCACACGTGAGCGTGTGACATCATTGCTCCGTGCTATACAATGACGTCACAATGCGTGCGCACGGAGAACATGGACAGTGCATTTTGAGACTTCAGGAGAATGAGAACAAGGAACTCAGAGGGGTGGAGCTAAGCAGACGAGTGTAGATCCAAGATATCTGCAAATTTCCATCAGCACAGGTAGGCTCAGGAGGGAGCTAGAGAAAAAAAAAAAGTGGGGGGGAATGATTAGTTAAAGCTGTTGCTTCCAATTATGCTTAACTTGTTTTTACGGTGTACTTATCCTTTAATACATTCAGATATAGGCAAGTCAAGTTACCACCATTAAATGCTTTCTTTGTAAAATGCTTTCTTTGAAAGTAGATTGCAATGAGTTTTTTCTGGTATTTATTTTACCCACCACACTGCATTTTACTTCCTGTTTAAGGGCTAGGACACACTGCTGTGGTTTTTCAGCGTTTGCGTTTTTTAAAAATCATTGAAAACACAGCAACGCACCAAAAACCTGTGTTTTCGGGTGCATTGCGATTTGTGTTCTGCGTTTTTTTATCGCAATCGCATGCGTATTCCTATACCTAATGAAGAAAAGCATGCGCAAACGCAACAAAATCGCACATGAAATCACATGCGATTCCATGTGCGATTGCGTTTGCGCTGCAGTGTTGCCGTGCCCTAAAACTGTGGTTAATTAGCCTTTAGGGTAACCCTTAGACAACCTGCGAGTATAGGACTTAAATACAAAATAGGAAAATAAAATGTGTTACAAGGAACAACACATAAACTTCATAGATATAATGTAACGGCTTAGATGAGAGCTGAAATGGGTCGGGTGGACTCTG
The DNA here is from genome assembly GCA_019447015.1 of Hymenochirus boettgeri. Lineage (NCBI taxonomy): Eukaryota > Metazoa > Chordata > Amphibia > Anura > Pipidae > Hymenochirus > Hymenochirus boettgeri. Next base: position 268,894,434 of record CM033473.1, on the reverse strand, counting down.
TCCCCTCTTTGCATGAATGCACTCTCTCGTGCGGTGGACCTACCCGGAACTCCAGCTCCTATGTTCAACACCATGAGTGTTCTATAATAACCCCAAATGATAAAACAAAGCGAGCTCACCTATCCTTCTCACTGGCCTGGGTGTGCTAGAGCCCCGAGCCCTTCACTTGCCTCTGGTTCCTTCACGTGCTATAAATCCAATTACAGGGGATGCACAACAACCGAAAATATTCATCCACAATGTCGATTTAAAAGCGCAAGTTTATTTCATAGTTCCAACATCCGATAACATATACTAGTCACACATGACACGGTTCAAGCTGAATTAGCATTTCCTTATACAGTATAATCTAACCTCAGCTGTTTAATGAATGCCCTACTAATTTAGAATCTTTGATTGTAAAATCAATTTTAAAGGTGATTAAACACGGGGGACTTTTTGTCTGAACCAAGCGTTCGCTACTAGGGAGCGCTCGGCCGGGACAAATGAATTTTGGTCACGGCAATTGAGCTCTATCACCTGTGATTTACCAACAGGCCCGTTCATCCAATCCAGACAAACGGGTGGCCAAGCTTGGTCGCGGACACCCACACCTGCCATATTTCCAAAAGACCGATACACGGCTGGCCGAAAAATATTGTGTAGTGTGTACCCAGAGTAAGGAATACTGTAATGCTAATGTCTACAGAAGAGGGTTTCGAACTATATGCACATTTCTGTAGTAGCCACCCCCGTTGGAGGTTTTGTAGTACAGTATACTGAAAAAAGCAAAAACCATCTCACCATTAAAAATCTGTCTCTGGATTGTTTTGTGATGGAGTTCTAGTATGGCTATAATCTGGTTTTCTTCTCCTTCTGGAACTGTAAGATCATAAGGCTATAATCTTACAGTTCCTCCCTTAGAAATCCACTACTGGGGTAGGTTGTATCTTACATATAATGTACCCCCCTTAATGGGTTGAAATGTGACCCATCAGTACGATTTTATTCTTATATTCAGCGTTCTATATAGTAGCACGCCGATTATAACATTTAGGAAGCACTACTGACCATTTCTCTCCCCTCCCTGCACTGAACTCAACTCAGCTGATGTCTTGGGTGATCCTCTTCTACAGCAGGAAATAAGCAGCTGGCAGATATCTCTCAACCTGCAAAGTAAATGTAAGTATGTCCGAACATACATGTTGTGCGATATCTGCCGGCTGCTGACTTCCTGCTGTAGAAGAGGATCGTGCAAGAGTTCAGCTGAGTTCCGTGGACTTGTGCTTGTATATGGTCACGGAACTCCTCGGTAACATCTAATATCCTTATAATTTACAGTAGGGGGTACATTATCTACTATAGTGTGGATTTTTTTAGCGCTAACATCTTCCGTAGCACTTTACAATTACATGTATACATTCATCACAGGAAATGCTGCCTACTGTGCTTAGCGTTTATATAGGGGCAGGAAGGATCTGAAGATTTTGCAAGGGGAGGGGAAGACTTCACCTGTAAAGTTTCTCTCTTATTGCTCTTAAAAATGTTGTTTCATTTATAATACATTATTAGGGTGACCTTCCTTTTAGTCTGGATAGATAAAACAACCACATATCATTCCCATACATACATGAATCTAAAGTTCACTACCCATATATTAATACCTCTGTAATGGTGTCTGTAGCCCCCTCGCCTCAACACGTCCCAATGCCTCCGCCCATACGTAAATATCTTCAGTTATAGTGGAATGTTTTTGTCCCATACCTTACTGAGGGTGCGCAAATACAATAATGAAAAAACGCATGCGCAAACGCACAGAAATTGCACATGAAATCGCATGCGATTCTGTTTGCGTTGCAGTGTAGCCATGCCCTAATTCAGTAATACAAACACAAGTTTCATGGCCTTTATGGTGCCCATACATTAGTGGCATTTCTATCAATAGTAAGCAAAAATTGCATATATATATATATATATATATATATATATATATATATATATATATATATATATATCAAACTGATACAGGGATATTCAATAAAAGTTCTTGTTAAAAATGGTGCTAATTTTGCCCAAACCAATCAGATCTTATTTAACATTTGAAAGCTAACATCTGATTGGTAGGAGCAAAATTAGCACCATTTTTAACAATAAGAACTTTTATTGAATCTCCCTGTCAGACTCTTAATTCTATCCGTAAATAATTGGATGTGTCTTAAGGGGAAGTTTAATGGGGGGAATTTTTTTTTTTTTTAAATAAATTATTTATCTCGTACTTGGTTATTCTACATGCCATAGTTTCATTAAAAAAAAAAAAATCCATTGATTTCATGCCCTGTGCTGTGGTCCGCATTGAGATGCCACTTCAGTGTACAGGGAGGATAGATTTATACATAGAAAAGTTGTTTGATGATATCAACATTAGTGGAAAGAGGGGAAAACCTTTTTTTTTTCCTCTGGAAAGCATATGTTATTTGTGCTGAATTTTAATTACTCAAACATGTTTGTACAAAGGTAAGGATTATGTGTTGTGTTGGTTTCCCCTTTTTACCTGCACAGAACTGTGATTTATTTTAGTCTTAGGATGAATTTCTATGTAAACGAACACCCTCTGGCTTTATCAGCTCTCCCACTAGCCTGTTTGCTTGCGGTGCTATCTGAATAACAAGCTGTTGTTACAATGTTTACTGTTTGCACAGCGTCTAATGTTTTTACCATGTCCTAAGTTGTTCTTCCAGGGGTGTTTACCCCCCATGAGCTGGGGGCCCAGAGTTTCTTTTTTTTTCTTATGGAAGACCCATAAGGGGGGGGGGGCATTATAATTTTGCTGGGGGCCCAGTGATTCCTAGTTACGCCGCTATCCTCCATAGATCCAGTGGGTTTCTCAAATTTAAAATCCCAATTATCTTCGAATTCTTTCAATGGTATGTCTACCCCTCCAAAAAAAACTTTTATATTGTGTTAAGAACCCCCCTAAACCTCGACCACGCAAGGTTTTGAATGTTATCAGATGCTGCTAACATTACTTACCAGCCTTCTTTCCATTGGCGTGTAAGCGAGAAAAAGGGGCCGGACCTTCAGAGTCTCCTGTGGTTGGCTGGGACATTGCATCTCCGCCAATCACAGGAGATGCTGCTGGTCCAGTCCCTTTTATTCGCTTCCGTATGTGGAAGCAAGCAGAAGCACGCCGAGGGAGAGAAGGCTGGTAAGTATCGTTAGCAGCATCTGATAACGTTAAAAACCTTGACAGGTCGATGTTTGGGGGGGTTCTTAAAGGGTATCTCCACTCAAAAAATAAGGTTTGGGCATTTAGTTTTATTGAAGAACGGGAGATAAAGGAGCTGTGTCTTACCTCCTGTTCTTCAATAAAATGATCAGGAGCTGGGAGAGAAGGTAAGGAACTTACCCGATCGCTCGCTTCTCCGCTTTGTAGTCTAACAGGTCCCGACCTGCTCTGTTTTCTAAGTGCATCGCATTTACACACACAAAGACAGTCCATCGGGACCTGTCAGACTACGCGGAGAAGCGAGCGAGCAGGTAAGTTCCTTACCTTCTCTCCTGGCTCCTGATCATTTTATTGAAGAACTGGAGGTAAGACACAGCTCCTTTACCTCCCATTCTTCAATAAAACTAAATGACCAAACTATTTTTTGAGTGGAGATACCCTTTAACACAATATGAAGTTGTGGTGGGATGGACATACACTTAAAGAACAAATGCTTTGGCATTGAACCCCATTCTGTTGTACCACCAGTTAAAATCTTCACATTTCTCCTCTTTTCCTTAACAGAGCTCTTAAAAACCACTTATTCACTTTCATTAACACTGTACCAGGCTCCATAAAGGAGTGGTTCTAGCACTTAGCAGTGTAATTAGTCACATATTAACACCAGCTGAGTAAATATGCCTCTAAGTGCAGTGGTTGGATACGGACTATGTTTCCTAAAGGACTAATACAGTAAATACAGTAATGGGTGATGTGGACCGATTTTCTTTCTCAGCCAAACCATTTTCATTCTCTGGATCTAGTACATTATCTTGTTTGCAGAATAAAAAATGCACAAGTAGTCATCTTATATATTTTTTTTTTTTGCTGATTTGCATGTGCTCGGATTCCAGACAATTGAACGCCCTCTGTCTAAATGTCGGGGAAAACAGAAAGTAAAGATAGAGTTGACAGACAAGGATGGCATATTTGCCCGGGTAAGATATCTAAAATTGAAATGTTTGAGAATGACCACTTCCAGAATTCCAACGGCATCCAGGGAATTCCAGGAGTTGGGAATTTTATAGAGGCTGGAGATCCCTTACATAGAGTATTGTACTCACATGATTTTAGCTTATAGCACCAGTTTGTCGTTGTAAGCAGATTGTAGCATATAGAGAGTGGGGCCATGAGCATAACCTGAAATCTGGGGCAAACAGACCTAAAATGCACCTGCTTGCAGCCCTACTTAATCCTGTGTGTGCGTGAAATTCTCCTGTTACCAAATATTTCTTACACTGCTAGACTACAAGAAGCCTGGTCTCATTACCCATGACCAATTGCTTGGGAGAAGGAAAATTAGTGGAGAAAACGGATACTTTCAACCAAAACGCCCCAAATTACAACAAAAGAAGCTGAATCTACAGATACCCCTCCCTACAGTGGGAAAATTCATCCTCTGATGTTAACCCTGACCCTGCTTGCAAAAAACTCGCCCAACATGCCAGTTGGTACTAGACCAGTGTGGCTATCTGAGCGTGTGTGACCTATCCAACAGCCAATCAGAAGAAATTACTGTTAGCTTTATAGTACTATTCAGACAATGATGATATGAGGGTATTGTGGTACGTCCTGAACCAGTTATATGACTTAAAGGGTGGTACTTACATGAGCCGCCAATTGGAAAATCATGTTTTAACTCCTCTTTCCCCAGAAACTGCCAATTTAAACAACATAATATTTGTCTATCTACTTGATTTCTATTCCCCTGCTCACTCTCTCCCTCAGTGAAGCAAACTGAGCATGCACAGGGGGTGTATGGCCTGGAACACATGGGCAAAGTCAACATTTTGGTTGGATCGGTGGGGAAACTGATGAAATTATTATTATTAAACAGAATTGGTTGGTCTGGATGTGCTGGTAAATCACAGCCAATATGTTGATCTTCAACTGATATGAACAAATTTTTATTTCAACCAATAGTATATCGATTGGTACATCTGTCAATCAAAATTAAAGGTCCAAGATCATATGCAAGGGGCATGTCCACCCCAGTAGTAAAATCTACATTAAAGCTGGATACACACTATCCAATAATTCGGCCCGACCGACATTTCAGTGTTTCGCCCAATCAGGCTGAAATATTGAATGGTTCTATGTTGCGAATTGGACGCATCCAAAAACCACGGCCGATCATGCAGCCCTCTATGGACCGCACACTCAGTCACGGTGAACTGACACCCGCGGGTACTTTTTCCTGCAACTGCCCGAATGGTCAGGAGGAAGGATTGGAAGATGTGCACCCACCTTTACTTTCCCCACTCAAACCCCAAGATTGTTATATGTACTTACCTCTCCACAGTAAAACCAACATCTCCCTTTAAAGACAAATTTCTACTGGGTTGCAGTAGTCTTTATGACTGTGGGGAAACCGGAATGCCCGGAGGAAACCCACGCAAGCCCAGGGAACATATAAACTCCTTACAGATGTGTCCAAGGGTGGAATCGAACTCAGGACCTCAGTGATAACTACTGGAGCCTAGTGCAGAGATTTATTAAACAAATCTTTAGGCCTTTCTTGGAGCTCAGGCTTTCATAATCCATCTGCTCTGGCTATGGGGATTTGGTTTGTGTTGGGCAATGAATAGCTAGCAGGCTGTTACTCGCTCTTTCCTGTGAGATATTTGTATTACACCTTGCAAAGGGAAAACAAGCCTTGACTTGGCCTTGCACATATGGAGCTTAGACAGATACTGAGCGCAGAGCAATGCGGGGATTTGCTTTATGGGATTGTCAATGACTAACACATCCACCCGGTGACTATGATCCTAGTTAGTGCCTTTCAGTCTCTGATGGTGTCACAATTGGCTATAGAAAGCGACTGCTCCCGGTATTAATGATCTAAGGTACAAAGGTGGAAACATGTTCGTAACATTTCCTCATCTGTTAGATCAAGTTGCATAATTGTACAAACTAAAATGTTGTATATTATCTAGTAAGAAATAAATCTCTCCTTGTGTTTCTCCATATGGCACAATAATTCATTGTTAGGCCCATTGGTCAGTAAGGGTTCTTACAATTTGCCCTACTGATATATGAAAATATTGGTTGGTTTGGCCAAAAAATCACCTCATGTGTACCCGTCCTAAGGGTGAGATAGGGTCATCTAATCCAGTGATAAAAGGAATAATGATAACAGTCGTGGCCATTTGGCCATCCTTTGCTTTATGGGATGTTACTAAGGTTACAGGAATGGATGTTGAGGGAGAGAACAATAAAGCTTTGTGCAAGGGAAAAATACTGAGCATAGCCAGTTGCATCAGGCCCACAGCCTGGTAAATCAATAGAATAGTAAGGGCCTCATTTACCCAGAGGTGCAAATTGCTCCAGGCAAATGTGGCTTCTGGTATTTAATACTGGATTTGCACCTGGTGGTAAATCCCAAAAGGGATTTTACCCCAGTGCCACTTAAATTGTGGAGTTAAAAGTGGTGCACGGGTATCTTTTGTGAAACTGGTGCAGCCAGTGCAATTATGGAGTTAAACTTGCGCTAACCTATTCAATATTGGTTATCACGAGTTTAATCCCTATTTTAGCACAGCACACGTGGGTAAATCAGGCCCCTATTGTCTTAAGATATTTCCATTCAAAGGTCTAGTGTGGTTGATACTATATTATCAACAGGAAAGTCAAATAAAAGCTAAAGATCTGTATTTTTGCCTGTATATACTCATCAGAGAATCGAACAATCCCATACCAGGGGCGTAACGACCAGGGGAGCAGACCCTGCAATCGCAAGGGGCCCATCTTCCTATTTTTCCTATGACAGATATAGCCTCCTCCCAGAAACCATTGTAGATGGAGCAGGGATAGGGGCCCCATCATAGTTTAATTTGCTGGGGGGGCCCAGGGTCTCCTAGTCATGCCACTGGCGTGACATGATTGTTGGTTATTGAAAACCAGCAGTAGGTATAGGACAAATGCCAGCACGGGGCCGTAGGTAACATACAAGTGTAGGGGGCCGTAGGTAACATACAAGTGTAGGGGCAGTAGGTAAACATACAAGTGTAGGGGGCAGTGGGTAACATACAAGCATAGGGGGCAGTAGGTAACATACAAGTGTAGGGGGCAGTAGGTAACATACAAGTGTAGGGGGCAGTAGGTAACATACAAGCGTAGGGGGCAGTAGGTAACATATAAGTGTAGGGGGCAGTAGGTAACATATAAGGGTAGGGGGCAGTAGGGATCATGCCTTTGCATTGTGGGGAGAACCAGCATATAGTATGTAGAAGGACATGGTGGGGGTAGCAAGAGATGAAATATCTGTCATTGGCTGTGTTGTAAAGGTTCTCTTTGAAACCCATGTGCTTCTATATCAATTTACAGGCTTGGAATAACCCTATGAAGTTTTGCAAGACCTGTTAACAATATAGCGTCCCTGTTCCAGCACTGAATCCGCATTAATAACCATCGTCCTGTTTGAGGCAGAAGAACCTTAAGGGGAACTGGCAGTGTTTACCATTCCTACCTTTATGACAGTAATCCTGACATATAAAGAATTATCCTGATCTTCCTCCAGGGCTCGTCTCCTGCCAGAGAGTTACATGAATAATGGTTGAAATGCAATGTGCAGAGTGCACCTATAAGTAGGCCCTGCAGTAGGACTAGTGGTTATTCTGGATGGTTTCTCCATTTTGTATTCGGAGTCAATAAAACCACGAGGCACAGAATTCTGGCAAACCCCGGTGATTACATGGAAGGTATTCAGGTGCAATGATGTAACCGGTAATATCCATGGGGATTTGGGGAACATTAGTGCTGGAAATATGGACATTTTAGTTTTGTGCCGTGATTCTAACAAATGTTAATTCATCTGCTTGATGGAGAACCAGGATCGAGTCCAAACCTTTGCCTCATACAGACACAGTGAACAGTACGAAGTAAAACACCCCTAAGGAAGCAGGTGTTGGGGAAATAGATCAGTTAGTATTCTAGTTTATTGCCAACAGTTATCCTGCTCTTGTGTTTCGTTTATGAGTCAACTCATAAACAACCTTAGGCTGTGTGGGGGTTTGTATTAAGTTATGTAGTCCCACAATGAGTGCCAGTGCCTTCCACGTGATCATAATGGATGGCAAAGTAGACTAAAGCCCCATACACATGTGCGATCACAGGTCCTCTTAGTTGATGGGTGCTCGGTCGTGCCTTGTGGTTGATTGGCTGGGTCAGACTTTTAGCAACGTCCAACCGAATGGGCATTCAACCCGACCAAGCGTCTGAACACAAAGCGCTAGTCGGCCAAAAGGTCTGTTTAGAAGACACTTGTGCATCACTGGTTGGCCCATGTCCACCCCCAAAGTAAAATTTGTATACAACCTAATTAAAGGGGAAGACCAGTACAAATACATATACTTTAAAAAAAAAGAGCAGTATTTTTTCATCCCAATGACCTTAACCTGTCCAGTCAGCATTGTGTCTGTGTATAAATAAATGCTTCCTAAAATACTGACTTCCTGTTTGCAGGACCCCTAGTAGAGACTGTTATGGTCTTGCCCTTGACCCAGCCCTTGAATCAACCTGGGTTGATTCAGTTGCTCAGTAGAGATCTGAGCATGTTTGACTTATCCAACAGCCAATCAGTAGAAATTACTGTTCACAGGTTACAGGTTCTGTAATGATCCTTCTTCTTTCCAGAATGTTCCTACATTCCAAGGTAGTGGTGCATTCTGGGAAGAAGAAGTGCAGTTACAGAACCTGAAATGTCAGCTCACTAATGTCAACAACAGGGAATAGCAAGGGGATTAAATTCAACTGAGAAAATGTAGAATAACTAGGTATGTATAATATAAACTATAAAAATAATGATATTTTACACTGAACTTTCCCTTTAACCCCCCCACATGGTTTAAACTTACCTATGAGGCTTCTTAATATATTCACCAGCCCTCCTTCCCTCGGATGTGTTCTGTTTCTGCTCCGAGCCTTTTCTGTGTAGAACAGCAGCAGCAAAAGGATCCGGACTGACAGCGGCATCAGTGACTGATAAACAATTCAATAGCCCGACGATTAAAACACAAGGATTCACCTGACTGATTGTGTGGCCCATTAAGGGCCACCAGGGCTGCCTCTCTAATGAGGCAACGTGAGGCAAAAACCTTAGGCGGCACATTAAGAGAGACGGCAGCCAGGCCAGTTTAAAAAAAAAAATTTTTTTTGTTAAGCACCCGCCTAATAGAGACATCAGAAGAGAAGGAGTGAAAGGTATAGATGATAAGAGACTGCAGGAGAGAGAGAGAAGGTGAGAAATAGAGGATAGAGACTGCAGGAGAAAGAGTGTGTGAGAGATAGAGACTGCAGGAGAAAGAGCGTGTGAGAGATAGAGAATGTAGGAGAGAGAGAGAGAGAATGTGAGAGAGAGATATGTAGGATACACTGCAGGAGAGAGAAAGTAAGAGAGAAATAGAGACTTCAGGAGAGAAAGAGTGTGTGAGACATAGAGGACAGAGACTGCAGAAGAGAGAGAGAGAATGGGAGAGATCGACAATAGAATATGTATGGGACCAGGGGCATGTTTAGGGGGGGATTACCGGTGCCAGGGATCCCCCCTTTCTATCTACTCAGTGCAGTCTGGAGTTCTACCTCTCCTGGTGTCCATAGTAGACTGTTCCATAGACTGTTACATAGACGGTTCCATAGATTGTTATGTTGTTAATTGAGCTGTGAGTGAGAAGCAGCATTTGTATGTTTCTAAAATGTATCCAGTCTGCCCTGTGATTGACAGCAGCATAGAGATCTGTATCAACATTAACCCTGCAGCTGCCTGAGGTGATTGCCGAGACTGGGTTTATATACAGAACTTACTGTACTTACCCCACTGTGATGGAGCTTAGTGAGCAGGAATAGGAACATTAAGAAATCCTGGAGGTGGTTGTATAGCCGACTGTCAACATTATTGTGTGTGTATTATATATATATATATACACACACAGGAGTGATTGTTCCATAAAGTCTTTATACAGAATGATCGTTCAATGTGCCCATACATGGTCTAATGTTATTGTCTCCTTCTACTGTAGTAAAGGGAACTGGTAATGGAAATTGCTATAGCTCCTGTCCTGCTGTATTCCTGTGCTTTATTGCTTGTTATCTTGATCTCTTGTTGATGATCTTCTGCCGGTTTATCGACCAAGCTTACCTGCCACCAGGTAACTATCTAAAGCTATTCTAACCATATGAAATGCATTTTAACAATATCTAACACATTTATTAAAGAAAATATGAAAAAATAACATTGGTTGAGCAATCTAGTGCAATCAGGGGGAACAGACAGTAAAGGTCCCATACAGTGAGAACAGACAGTAATGGTCCCATACAGTGAGAGTGGACAGTAAAGGTCCCATAGAGTGAGAACAGACAGTAAAGGTTCCATACAGTGAGAGTGGACAGTAAAGGTCCCATAGAGTGAGAACAGACAGTAAAGGTCCCATACAGTGAGAGTGGACAGTAAAGGTCCCATACAGTGAGAACAGACAGTAAAGGTCAACGTGAGAGTGGACAGTAAAGGTCCCATACAGTGAGAAAGACAGAAAGGTCCCATACAGTGAGAACAGACAATAAAGGTCCATACAGTGAGACAGACAGTAAGGTCCCATACAGTGAGAACGACAGTAAAGGTCCCATACAGTGAGAACAGGACCCAATAAAGGTTCCAACAGTGAGAACAGACAGTAATGGTCCCATACAGTGAGAAAACAGACCGTAAAGGTCCCATACAGTGAGAACAGACAGTAAAGGTCCAATCAGTGAGAGGGACAGTAAAGGTCCCAACAGTGAGAGTGGCATTAAAGGTCCATACAGCGAGAACGACAGTAATGGTCCCACACAGGGAGGAAAAGGACAATAAAGGTTCCATACAGTGAGAACAGACAGTAATGGTCCCATACAGTGAGAACAGACAGTAAAGGTCCCATACAGTGAGAACAGACAGTAAAGGTCCCATACAGTGAGAGTGGACAGTAAAGGTCCCATACAGTGAGAGTGGACATTAAAGGTCCCATACAGCGAGAACAGACAGTAATGGTCCCACACAGTGAGAACAGACAATAAAGGTTCCATACAGTGAGAACAGACAGTAATGGTCCCATACAGTGAGAACAGACAGTAAAGGTCCCATACAGTGAGAACAGACAGTAAAGGTTCCATACAGTGAGAGTGGACAGTAAAGGTCCCATACAGTGAGATGGACATAAAGGTCCCATACAGTGAGAACACAGTAATGGTCCCATACAGTGAGAACAGACAGTAAAGGTCCCATACAGTGAGAACAGACAATAAAGGTTCCATACAGTGAGAACAGACAGTAATGGTCCCATACAGTGAGAACAGACAGTAAAGGTCCCATACAGTGAGAGTGGACAGTAAAGGTCCCATACAGTGAGAGTGGACATTAAAGGTCCCATACAGCGAGAACAGACAGTAATGGTCCCACACAGTGAGAACAGAGAGTAAAGGTCCATTACAGTGAGAACAGACAGTAAAGGTCCCATACAATGAGAACAGACAGTAAAGGTCCCATATAGTGAGAGCGGACAGTAAAGGTCCCTATACAGTGAGAACAGACAGTAAAGGCCCCATTCAGTGAGAACAGACAGTAAAGGTCCCATACGTAGAGTGGACAGTAGGTCCCATACAGTGAGAGGGACATTAAAGGTCCCATACAGCGGAACAAGACAGTAAATGGTCCCACCAGTGAGAACAACAGAGTAAAGGTCCATACAGTGAGAACAGACAGTAAAGGTCCCATACAGTGAGAACAGACAGTAAAGGTCCCATACTAGAGACGACAGTAAAGGTCCCTATACAGTGAGAACAGACAGTAAGGCCCATACAGTGAGAACAGACAGTAAGGTCCCATAAAGGTCCCATACAGTGCGAACAGACAGTAAAGGTCCCATACAGTGAAAACAGATAGTAAAGGTCCATTACAGTGAGAACAGACAGTAAAAGTCCCCATACAGATAGATCAGACAGTAAAGGTCCCCATACGGTGAGAACAGACAGTAAAGGTCCCTATACAGTGAGAACAGACAGTAAAGGCCCCATTCAGTGAGAACAGACAGTAAAGGCCAATACAGTGCGAACAGACAGTAAAGGTCCCATACCTTTTTTTTTACACCAGCAAATAGCTAGTGTAAAAATCCTGCAGTGGGTAAATCCCGGTCGGCCCCTTTACCCAGAGCGATAGCGGCTCTGGGTAAATGAGCCTGTTAGAATTTGGTTCTATAGATTCAATTTTACAATCTGTGACGGCAGATGCATATTGGATGAATGTATTGTCTTGAAAAATGCTACACAAACTGAAACATTGATAATAAATGATTTTGATTTTTGATTTACAGACTGGTGTGCGGTGGATTCTACTCCATTTGATATTATGTGCCACAATGTGCCACAATGCACCCAACACAAAGTTTTGGTATGGTGTGCCGATGTCCCACTCTCTATTCACATGGTGGAAGCTTGAGGACGCAGCACAATCAACATGGCAGCAAAGGCCCCCCTACCATGAAACAAACTGAAACATTTGATCAGGGCGCCCCCTGTGGTTACCTAGAAAGACAGTGGTTAAAGAAAAACCTTCCTGCAAAACTTCAAACACACACACTGACGCATACAGGAGTTTGTATTTCTGTGTCTGTGTATGTGTGTTTGTTTGTATGTGTGTATGTGTATGTCTGTATCTAAACATGTTTGTGCCTGAATGCATTTATCTACGCATGAAAGTGTATCTGTATGCATGCAAGTGTACCGTATATGTATGCATGTGTGCTATCCTGTATGTGTGGGCATCTTATATTTATCAGTCTGTATTGTGGGCATATTTACTAGTTCACCAGCCCTCAAATTCAGTGTAGTCAGCCCTCCAGTCTACCAGCCAATAAGCCACATCCACTTTACCTCGGCTGTGGCATGCTTTGCGCCTATAGGCACAATTCAATAGTTGTTTCATGTGCCAGAAACCCTAGGAAAACCCCTGCATGGCAGCCATTTTGAACCAAGAAGACCCTTTGATGTAAAGTAAAGCCCCATTCAGATGCAGGTTTAGCAGTTACATGAAATTGACAGAGCTTTGTGTAACCTTCATTATTTCTAACTCAGCCTTGCTGCATGTGTTTTTATTATGTGTCCTCTGATCTGGCAACCATATTTAGATGCCTGAAATATGAATAATAATTCCATTTGAATTGAGGTTATGCTTTGTTTTTGTCCCCCATCCCTTTAATGGGTTTTCTCAGCTCTATAAATTGGCAGACGTGTACCAGCCTATGCTCCAGCACTGCAGATCTGGAAAGTAAATTCCTTTCATCCTATAAAGCTACTAACCCCCAAGCTTTAGCTCTCTTAACACAAACAACCCCAACCATCTACATGCAAATGAAAGGAAGAGTTCACTGATGTTTCGGGCCTTTTGGGTAAAGTGGAGATAGATGGGTCTCGGCTACTGTTTGAAGCTTTTAAAAACATTTTCTAATGGCCACCTGTAGTTTAATGCTACAGATTTCTCGTCTCTGAATGGAACGCTTTATGTTCCTGGTATTTCCCAGTGTTCCGCACTTGAATGGCAATTACAGTTATTTGGAACGGGCTAGTCACATTACAAGAACATCCTGTGATGTGTTGTCTCTTGTTGGGTAGAGTCATCTCTTATTACAGGTACCTGGCACACCTTAACCTCTGCGGATTAAAAAAACACCCTGAGCTGTATATTCCATTTGTTTCATACCTGGCACACTAATGTTACATTGTTATTTGCAGATAATGTTTTTAAGTATGAAAAGAAATAGAAAGTGTTGAGCTTTAATCAAAATTGCAGTACAGAAGTGAGCTGCTTACATGTTTCTGCTAAATAACATGCGCACACAGTGTGTAGGGCCATGTTTAGAAGGGGGAGGTTGAGGAGACAGCCAAGACCCATTTTAGGCTCACTATTTATTGGAAGGAAGTGACTCACTACGTGCACAAACAAAACATTCTGAAATGATCTGCTGGTGTGGGGTGGCCAGCCGCTACTGACCTCGATCGTTCATTTGTCCAGACGAACAGACGATCGGACGAGTCAGTAAATTCGTCGGTTGTTCTACGGGACCGCACTATTGATCATTCTCACTTTTGGCCACGCCAGAATTTGCCACAACCGATGGACATTTGTTCTGGCCGAGCGTTGGATTTGTGTGTACCCAGCCTTAATCTCAAAATAACTCCTCCCCACCAAGAACACCAATAAACTGTAAAATATCACTCCAGATAATGTCATTAAATGGCTAAGATAACTGTGTATGTGCATTGTCTGGCCATGCCTTAACCCAGTCACATGCTTCCTTAATTAGTGTGACTTGCTGTAGCTTAACTGTTGATACTGGAATGATGGAAAATCCATTTTTAGTCATTTAAATTTCCCAGCACCCTCATCAAAATGAGAGAGACGCAGATTAATGATTTGGTGCCAAGTTGCTCTGCCTTCCAATTAAGTGTTTTCCTGGGGCTTTAGTTCTCCTTTAGGGCAACTACAGACTAGCTGCATTTCGGGTGACAATTAATAAGTTCCAGAGATCATTTTTTCCTTCTAACTTCTCTGGTCCAGAAAAATGATACTATTGTAGTACAGGCATTTCAGTGGCCACAGTTTTTTTCCTCATCACATTTTCAAAAGCATTAAAGTAAAAATATTATATTATAGTATAGCACAGCATAGCATAGTATAGTACAGTGAAGTACAGTATAGAATATAGCATTGTATAGTATAGTAAAATATGGTATAGTACAGTACAGGTATAGTGTAGTACAGTATATTACAGTACAGTATGGTACAGTACAGGTATTGTATAGTGTAGTACAGTATATTACAGTACAGTATGGTACAGTACAGGTATTGTATAGTGGTAGTACAGTATATTACAGTACAGTATGTAAAGTACAGTATTGTATAGTGTAGTAAAGTATATTACAGTACAGTATGGTACAGGTACAGGTATTGTATAGTGTAGTACAGTATATTACAGTACAGTATGGTACAGTACAGGTATTGTATAGTGTAGTACGTAGTATATACAGTACAGTATGGTACAGTACAGGTATTGTATAGTGTAGTACAGTATATTACAGTACAGTATGGTACAGTAGGTATTATAGTTAGTACGTATATTACAGTACAGTATGGTACATACAGGTATAGTGTAGTACAGTATATACAGTCAGTATGGTACAGTACAGGTATAGTGTAGTACAGTATATTACAGTACAGTATGGTACAGTACAGGTATAGTGTAGTACAGTATATTACAGTACAGTATGGTACAGTAAGTATTGTATAGGTAGTACATATATACAGTACAGTATGGTACAGTACAGGTATTGTATAGTGTAGTACAGTATATTACAGTACAGTATGGACCAGTGCAGGTATTGTATAGTTAGTACAGTATATTACAGTACAGTATGGTAAGTGCAGGTATTGTATAGTGTAGTACAGTATATTACAGTTACAGTATGGTACAGTGCAGGTATTGTATAGTGTAGTACAGTATTGCAGTACAGTATGGTACAGTGCAGGATTGTATAGTGTATAGTACGTATATGCAGTACAGTATGGTACAGTACAGGTATTGCATGTGTAGAACAGTATATTCAGTACAGTATGGTACAGACAGGTATTGCATAGTGTAGACAGTATTTCAGTACAGTATGGTACAGTACAGTATTGCATAGGTAGTACAGTATATTACAGTACAGTATGGTACAGTAAGGTATTGCATAGTGTGTACAGTAATACAGACAAGTATGTACAGTAAGGTATTGCATAGTGTAGTCAGTATATAATCAGTACAGTATGGTACAGTGCAGGTATTGTATAGTGTAGTACAGTATATTACAGTACAGTATGGTACAGTGCAGGTATTGTATAGTGTAGTACAGTATATTACAGTACAGTATGGTACAGTACAGGTATTGTATAGTGTAGTACAGTATATTACAGTACAGTATGGTACAGTACAGGTATTGTATAGTGTAGTACATTATATACAGTACAGTATGGTACAGTACAGGTATTGTATAGTGTAGTACAGTATATTACAGTACAGTATGGTACAGTACAGGTATTGTATAGTGTAGTACAGTATATTACAGTACAGTATGGTACAGTACAGGTATTGTATAGTGTAGTACAGTATATTACAGTACAGTATGGTACAGTACAGGTATTGTATAGTGTATAGACAGTATATTACAGTACAGTTGTACGTACGGTATTGAATAGAATAGTACAGTACAGTAAAGTATAGCACAGTATAGTACAGTACAGGTATTGTATAGTATATTAAAGTATAGTATAGTATAGTGTTTGAGGTTTAAAAAGGATACGTCCACCCAGTCCTACCTACTCAGCAATACCACCTTTCCTGCCTAACTGTTGACTGGATTTCGGAAATCGGAAATTTCCCTGGATCAACTCTGCTTTAGTATTAATACCAGTACACCTGAAACATCCTTTTTTTAAGAAACTCATCCAGCTTTTTCCCCCCTTTTTTAATTAAATTTATAAAAAGTGCCTCCTGTATTCTGGAAATGTCACCAAGAAATCAATATATCCATGGTTTTAAGGCCAGAAATCAATTCCAGTTACTTATTTAGAAAAAACAAATGCAATTTATAAAACATGAACAACCATGACCAGATAGCATTCACCATTATAGACCCACGTTTGTATGTTATGTCATTACTTTTACTATTAAATATCCACTGTGCCTAGATAAGAAGAAAGAATAATACACTTTAAAATGTTTGTCAGGCATAGCATTGTTCTACCAGCAAGCTTTCATTTCAAACTGTTTACATTGTTCCATATTATTACTTCCTTAGAATATGGATGATATATTTAGTTCAATAGACATTCCACATTTGCTTGGCACTAACATGCCATTTTAGTGCAATGGTTCGAGTTCTTGAAATCAATGAGAATAAGATGTTACTCCGAGATGACCCTGCCGCCCAGCATAGACTTCACCTCCCAGTCCTGGCAGTAGAAGACTTTCTCTCTTCATAAGATCGTTGGTGAAGAATTACTGTAAATATATTCCACTGAAAAATATTTTACATGGATCCAGCAAGGTCTTCTGGAATTTCACACGTGGCTTCTGGGGAATGGGTGTTAAAAGTAAGCAATGAATTATGCAGATATCTGGTTTAAATGAGATAAAATATATATAATTTATTCAATTAAAAAAAAAAAAAAAGGTTTTGCTCAAAGATCGATGTGCTTCAGATTAAATATTCCTTCTGATTGGGATTGTGGTGATTTTTTTTGAACCTGTAAGAAGCTTCAAAGCTTTGTATTCCACGTTTATGTGTGAGAAGCCTGTGGGTTTAAAAGCTTGATACCTGTCTCTGTAATTTATGGGGAGTTTAAAGATGATTAATGACCGTATAACCTCCTGTAACCTGTAAGATCCTCTAAGCAGGCGCTGCTGTGTAAGCACATTACGTCTTAGTAACTATGCAGTTCTTCATATATATATATACTTTTTTTTGTTTGTGGAATTGTTTGACTTTCTATTATATTTTGTCCAACACTATGGAGACTATAAGCCTTTGTTATTAAAACTAAAAAAATGTTTTCTGTACCTTTCCTTCCTTCATTCTGGACTTCATAGTTATAAACCTGCATTTATATCTATAATTGGACATTATCATGATGCTAGAAACTAAAAGATTAATCAACAACTGAAATAATCATAACAGCTATTTAAATCTCCTGAGGAAGTTAAAGGGCAATTAGACTAACTTAGACCCTGCTCATGCCATCCTTGCCATCTGCAGTACCCAGGATGAGAACCTAAACCTCACGGTCCTTACCCCTTGGTTCCCACTTCCACACATCCAGCCAATGAGTAGACATGCTTCTTTCAGAGCGCATCTCCTGATTGGACGAAGTTGCTGATGGACTTAAGGATCGAAACACTGAAGGAAACTTTAGGTAAGTAACTCTAGAGTTAGAAAATTTAATCCAGGGGTGAGGTCATTGCAGTTTAGTTCCTCCTCCTAACGAGGGAACGTAGATTTAGTGAGTTAAATGTGTATGAAGTTTATTTAAAAAACAGTTAACATAAAAGGTTCTTGGACAGGGATATAGGACTGGTTATTCCTACCTCCAAATATTGTTTCTGTGAGGAGCACCAGCCCAAATCTAATCTCACATCCTACCTATCTGGTAACCAGCACAGTATATGATATCTATATATCTATATATGATAAATCTACCCTTACATCCTACCTATCTGGTAACCAGCACAGTATATGGTATCTATATATCTATATATGATAAATTAGCACTTACATCCTACCTATCTGGTAACCAGACAAGTATATGGTATCATAATCTATATATGATAAATCTACCCTTACATCCTACCTATCTGAACCAGCACAGTATATGATATATATATATCTATAAATGATAAATCTACCCTTACATCCTACCTATCTGGTAACCAGCACAGTATATGGTATCTATGTATCTATATATGATAATCTAGCCTTACTCCTACCTATCTGGTAACCAGCACAGTATATTGGTATCTATATATCTATATGATAAATCTAGCCTTACATCCTACCTATCTGGAACGAGCACAGTATATGGTAAACATATATCTATATATGATAAATCTAGCCTTACATCCTACCTATCTGGTAACCAGCACAGTATATGATATCTATATATTCATATATGATAAATCTAACCCTTACATCCTACCTATCTGTAACCAGCACAGATATGATATCTATATATCTATATATGATAAATCTACTCTTACATCCTACCTATACTGGTAACAGCACAGTATATGGTATCTATATATGATAAATCTACCCTTACATCCTACCTATCTGGTAACCAGCACAGTATATGGTATCTATATATCTATAATGATAAATCTCCACTACATCCTACCTATCTGGTAACCAGCACAGTATATGATTATAATATATCTATATATGATAAATCTACCCTTATATCCTACCTATCTGGTACCAGCCACAGTATATGGTATCTATATATCTATAAATGATAAATCTAACCACTACATTCTACCTATCTGGTAACCAGCACAGATATGATATCTATATATCTATATATGATAAATCTACCCTTACATCCTACCTATTGGTAACCAGCAAGTATATGGTATCTCTATATCTATGTATGATAAACCTAGCCTTACATCCTACTATCTGGAACCAGCACAGTATATGGTATCTATATATTAGTATGATAAATCTAGCCTACATCCTACCTATCTGGTAACCAGCACAGTATTGGCATCTATATATCTATGTATGGTAATCTAGCCTTACATCCTACCTATCTGGTAACCAGCACAGTATATGATATCTATATATTAGTATGATAAATCTAGCTTACATCCTACCTATCTGGTAACCAGCACAGTATGTGGTATATTATACCTTATAGATAAATCTAGCCTTACATCCTACCTATCTGGTAACCAGCACAGATATTGTATCTATATATCTATATACGATAAATCCTTACATCCTACCTATCTGGTACCAGCACAGTATATGGATATATAATCATATATACGATAAATCTACCCTTACACTCTACCTATCCGGTAACCGCACAGTATATGAATCTATATACATATACGATAAATCTAGCCTTACATCCTACCTATCTGGTAACCAGCACAGTATAGGTATCTATATACATATATGAAAATCTACCTTACATCTACCTATCTGGTAACCAGCACAGTATATGGTATCTATATACCTATATATGATAAATCTACCCTTAGATCCTACCTATCTGGTAACCAGCACAGTATATGGTATCTATATATCTATGTATGATAAATCTAGCCTTACATCCTACCTATCTGGTAACCAGCACAGTATATGGTATCTATATATCTATTATAATAAATCTAGCCTACAATCCTACCTATCTGGTAACCAGCACAGTATATGGTATCTATAATCAATATGATAAATCTGCCTTACATCCTACCTATCTGGTACCAGCACAGTATATGTATCTATATATCTATATATGATAAATCTAGCCTTACATCCTACCTATCTGGTAACCAGCACAGTATATGATATCTATATATCTATGTATGATAAATCTAGCCTTACATCCTACCTATACTGGTAACCAGCACAGTATATGGTATCTATATACTATGTATGAAAATCTAGCCTTACATCCTACCTATCTGGTAACCAGCACAGTATATGAGTATCTATATATCTATTATGATAAATCTAGCCTTACATCTACCTATCTGGTAACCAGCACATATATGGTATCATATATGTAATACTACCCTTAATCCTACCTATGGTAACCAGCACAGTATATGGTATCTATATATCTATATATGATAAATCTAACCTTACATACCTACCTATCTGGTAACCAGCACAGTATATGGTATCTATATATCTATATATGATAAATCTACCCTTACATCCTACCTATCTGGTAACCAGCACAGTATATGGTTACCTATATATGATAAATCTAGCCTTACATCCGAACTATCTGGTAAAACAGCTAGTGTTGATATCTATATATCTATATACGATAAATATTACCCTTACATCCTACCTATCTGGAACCAGCACCAGTAATGATATCTATATATCTATATAACGAAATTTAGCCTTACATCCTACCTATCTGGTAACCAGCACAGTAAATGATATCATATATCTATATACGATAAATCTAGCCTTACATCCTACCTATCTGGTAACCAGCACATACTAGTATATTATATCTATATATCTATATATGATAAATCTAGCCTTACATCCTACCTATCTGGTAACCAGCACAGTATATGATATCTAATATATATATGATAAGATACCCTACATCTACCTCTCTGGTAACCAGCACAGTATATGATATCTATATATCTATATATGATAAAATACCCTTACATCCTACCTATCTGGTAACCAGCACAGTATATGATATCGATATATGATAAATCTAGCCTTACATCCTACCTATCTGGAACCAGCACAGTATATGTATCTATATATCTATATATGATAAATCTAGCCTTACATCAACCTATCTGGTAACCACACAGTTATTGATATCTATATATATATATGATAAATCTAGCCTTACATCCTACCTATCTGGTAACCAGCACAGTATATGATATCTATATACCTATATATGATAATCTAGCCTTACATCCTACTATCTGGTAACCAGCACAGTATATGGTATCTATATATCATATATTGATAAATCTAGCCTTACATCCTACCTACTGGTAACCAGCACAGTAGATGGTATCTATATCTATATATGATAAATCTACCCTTACATCCTACCTATCTGGTAACCAGCACAGTATATGGTATCTATATATGATAAATCTAGCCTTACATCCTACCTATCTGGTAACCAGCACAGTATATGATATCTATATATCTATATATGATAAGTATACCCTTACATCCTACCTCTCTGGTAACCAGCACAGTATATGATATCTATATATCTATATATGATAAATATACCCTTACAT
The DNA here is from genome assembly GCA_019447015.1 of Hymenochirus boettgeri. Classification (NCBI taxonomy): domain Eukaryota; kingdom Metazoa; phylum Chordata; class Amphibia; order Anura; family Pipidae; genus Hymenochirus; species Hymenochirus boettgeri. Next base: position 268,872,609 of record CM033473.1, on the reverse strand, counting down.
CCTACATCTGGTAACCAGCACATATATTGTATCTATATATGATAAATCTAGCCTTACATCCTACCTATCTGGTAACCAGCACGTATATGTATCTATATATATGTATAATAAATCTAGCCTTACATCACCTATCTGGTAACAGCACAGTATATGTATATATATATCTAGTATGATAAATCTAGCCTTACATCCTACCTATCTGGTAACCAGCACAGTATATGGTATCTATATATCTATATATGATAAATCTACCCTTACATCCTACCTATCTGGTAACCAGCACAGTATATGGTATCTATATATGATAAATCTAGCCTTACATCCGAACTATCTGGTCAACAGCACAGTATATGATATCTATATATCTATGTATGATAAATCTAGCCTACATCCTACCTATCTGGTAACCAGCACAGTATATGGTATCTATTACTATATGATAAATCTAGCCTTACATCCCTACCTATCTGGTAACCAGCACAGTAATGGTATCTTATAATCTATGTATGATAAAATATAGCCTTACATCTACCTATCTGGTAACCAGCACAGTATATGGTATCTATATATGATAATCTAGCCTTACATCCTACCTATCTGGTAACCAGCACAGTATATGGTATCTATATATCTATATATGATAAATCTAACCTTACATCCTACCTATCTGGTAACCAGCACAGTATATGGTATCTATATATCTATATTTGATAAATCTACCTTACATCCTACCTATCTGGTAACCAGCACAGTATATGGTACCTATATATGATGTAAATCTAGCCTTACATCCGAACTATCTGGTAACAGCACAGTATATGATATCTATATATCTATATAGATAAATATACCCTTACATCTACCTATCTGGTAACCAGCACAGTTAGATATTATTATATCTATATAGTAAATTAGCCTTACACCTACCTATCTGGAAACCAGCACAGATATGATATTATATATCTATATAGATAAATCTAGCCTTACATCCTACCTATCTGGAACCAGCACAATATATTGTATCTATATATCATATATGATAAATCTAGCCTTACTCCTACTATCTGGTAACCAGCACAGTATATGATATCTAGATATCTATATAGATAAGTTAATACCCTTACATCCTACCTTCTGGTAACCAGCACAGTATATGATATCTATATATCTATATATGATAAATTACCCTTACATCCTACCTATCTGGTAACAGCACAGTATAGCTGATATCGATATATGATAAATCTAGCCTACAATCCATACCTATCTGTAACCAGCACAGTATATGGATATATATATACTATATATGATAATCTAGCCTTAATCCTACCTATCTGGTAACCAGCACAGTATATGATATCTATTACTATATATATGATAAATCTAGCTTACATCCTACCTATCTGGTAACCAGCACACAGTATTGAGATATATATACTATATATGATAAATCTAGCCTTACATCCTACCTATCTGGTAACCAGCACAGTATATGATATCTATATATCTATATGATAAATCTAGCTTACATCCTACCTATCTGGTAACCAGCACAGTTATGGTATCTATATATCTATATATGATAAATCTACCTTACATCCTACCTATTGGTAACCAGAACAGATTGGTATCATATATCTATATATGATAAATCTACCCTATCCTACCTATTTGGTAACCAGCACAGTATAGGTACCTATATATGATAAATCTAGCCTTACATCCAACTATCTGGTAAAACAGCATAGTATAGATATCATATATCTATATACGATAATATACCCTACATCCTACCTATCTGGTAACCAGCACAGTATATGATACTATATATCTATATACGATAAATTTAGCCTAATCCTACCTATCTGGTAACCAGCACAGGATATGATATCTATATATCTATATGATAAATCTAGCCTTACATCCTACCTATCTGGTAACCAGCACAGTATATTGTATCTAATATCTAATATGATAAATCTAGCCTTACATCCTACCTATCTGGTAACCAGCACAGTATAGATATCTAATATCTATATATGATATATACCCTTACATCTACCTTCTGGTACCAGCACAGTATATGATATCTATATATCTAATATTACAGAAACTATACCTTAAATCCTACCTATCTGGAACCAGCCACAGTATATGATATCGATATATGAAAATCTAGCCTTACATCCTACCATCTGGTAACCAGAGACAGTATATGATATCTATATAATCTATATATGAAAATACTAGCTACATCCTACTATCTGGTAACCAGCACAGTATATGATATCTATATATCTATATATGATAAATCTAGCCTTACATCCTACCTATCTGGTAAACAGCACAGTATATGTATCTATATACTATATATGATAATCAGCTCTACATCCTACCTATCTGGTAACCAGCACAGTATATGGTATCTATATATCAATTATGATAAATCTAGCCTTACATCCTAACTATCTGGTAACCAGCACAGTATATGGTATCTATATATCTTAATGATAATCTACCCTTACATCCTAACTATCTGGAACCAGCACAGTATATGGTATCTATATATGATAAATCTAGCCTTACATCCACCTATCTGGTAACCAGCACAGTTATGATATCTATAATCTATATGATAATATCCCTACATCCACCTCTCTGGTAACCAGCACAGTATATGATATCTATATACTATATATGATTACCCTTACATCCTCTATCTGGTAACCAGCACAGTATATTGATCTATATATGATTAAATTTAGCCTACTCCTACCTATCTGGTAACCAGCCACGCATATGATGTATCTATTTATCTATGTATGATAATCTAGCCTACATCCTACACTACTCACGACATATATGTGTACACCACTATCTCAGCCGTATATGATTCTATATAGATCTTTATAATAAAACTAGCCTTACATCCTACCTATCTGGTAACCAGCACAGATTATGGTATCTAATATCATGTATGAAAATCTAGCCTACATCCACCTATCTGGTAACCAGCACAGTATATGGTATTATTAATATCTATATTGATAAATCTACCTTACATCCTACCTATAGCAGACAGATAGCACTAGTATATGGTATCATATATGATAATCTAGCCTTACATCCGACACTATCTGGTAAACAGCACAGTATATGATATCTATATATCATATAGATAAATGTACCCTTACATCCTACCTATCTGGTAACCAGCACAGTATATGGTATCTATATATCTAGTATGATAACCTAGCCTTACATCCTATATCTGGTAACCAGCACAGTATATGGTATCTATATCTATTATGTAAATCTAGCCTTAATCCTACCTATCTGGTAACCAGCACAGTATATGGATCTATATATCTAGTATGGTTAATCTAGCCCTTACATCCTACATTATCTGGTAACCAGCACAGTATATGATATCTATATATTGTATGATAAATCTAGCCTTACATCCTACCTATCTGGTAACCAGCACAGTATATGGTATATATATACTATTACGATAAATCTAGCCTTACATCCTACCTATCTGGTAACCAGCACAGTATATGTATCTATATATCTATATACGATAAATCTACCCTTACATCTACCTATCTGGTAACCAGCACAGTATATGGTATCTATATATCTATATATGATAAATCTACCCTACATCCTACCTATCCGGTAACCGCACGTATATGATATCTATCTATATATACGATAAATCTAGCCTTACATCCTACCTATCTGGTAACCAGCACAGTATATGGTATCTATAATCTATAATGATAAATCTACCCTTACATCCTAACTATCTGGTAACCAGCACAGTATATGGTATCTATATATCTATAATGATAAATCTACCTTACATCCTACCTATCTGGTAACCAGCACAGTATATGGTATCTATTATGATAAATCTAGCCTACAATCCTACCTATCTGGTAACCAGCACAGATATGAATCTATATATCTATTTAATGATAAAGATACCCTTACATCCTACCTCTCTGGTAACCAGACAGTATATGATCTATATCTATATTATAAATACCCTTACATCCTACCTATTGGTAACCAGCACAGTATATTGTATCTATATATGATAAATCTAGCCTACATCCACCTATCTGGTAACCAGCACAGTATATGGTATCTATATATCTATTAAATAAATCTAGCCTTACATCCTACCTATCTGGTAACCAGCACAGTATATGGTATCTATATATCTTATGTATGATAAATCTAGCCTTACATCCTACCTATCTGGTAACCAGCACAGTATATGGTATCTATATATTATATATGATAAATCTACCCTTACATCCTACCTATCTGGTAACCAGCACAGTATATGGTATTCTATATATGATATAATCTAGCCTTACATCCAACTATCTGGTAACAGCACAGTATATGATATCTATATATCTAGTATGATAAATATAGCCTTACATCCTACCTATCTGGTAACCAGCACAGATATGGATCTATATCTATGTATGATAAATCTAGCCTTACATCCTACATCTGGTAACCAGCACAGTATATGGTATCTATATATCTATGTATGATAAATCTAGCCTTACATCCTACCTATCTGGTAACCAGCCACGTATATGTATCTATAATGATATAAATCTAGCCTTACATCCTACCTTGGTAACCAGCACAAGTATATGGTATCTATTATCTATATAGATAAATCTACCTTAATCCTACCTATCTGGTAACCAGCACAGTATATGGTTCTAATTCTATATTTGATAAAATCTACCCTTACATCCACCTATCTGGTAACCAGCACAGTATATGGTACTATATATGATAAATCTAGCCTTACATCCGAACTATTTGGTAACAGCATAGTATATGATATCTATATATCTTATACGATAAATATACCTACATCCTAACTACTGGTAACCAGCACAGTATATGAATCTATATATATATACGATAAATTTAGCCTTACATCCTACCTATCTGGAACCAGCACAGGATATGATATCTATATATCTATATACGATAAATCTAGCCTTACATCCTACCTATCTGGTAACCAAGCACAATATATTGATCTATATATCATATATGATAAATCTAGCCTTACATCCTACCTATCTGGTAACCAGCACAGTATATGATATCTAGATATCTATTATATGATAATATAGCCTTACATCCTACATCTCTGGTAACCAGCACAGTATATGATATCTATATATTATATATGATAAATATTACCCTTACATCCTACCTATCTGGTAACCAGCACAGTATATGATATCGATATATGATAAATTAGCCTTACAATCCTACCTATCTGGTAACCAGCACAGTATATGATATCTATATATCTATATATGATAAATCTAGCCTTACATCCTACCTATCTGGTAACCAGCACAGTAATGATATCTATATATCTATATATGATAAATCTAGCCTTACATCCTACCTATCTGGTAACCAGCACAGTATATGATATCTATATACCATATATGATAAATTAGCCTACATCCTACCTATCTGGTAACCAGCACAGTATATGATATCTATATATCTATATAGATAAATCTAGCCTTACATCCTACCATCTGGTACCAGCACAGTATATGGTATCTATATAATATATATGATAAATATACCCTTACAATCCTACTATCTGGTAACCAGCACAGTATATGGTATCTATATATCTATATATGATAAATCTACCCTTAAATCCTACCTATCTGGTAACCAGACACAGTATATGTACTATATATGATAAATCTAGCCTACATCCACTATCTGGTAAACAGCACATAGTATAGATATCTATATATCTATATAGATAAATTAACCTTACATCCTACTATCTGGTAACCAGCCACAGTATATGATATCATATATCTAATACGATAATTAGCTTACATCCACCTATCTGGTAACCAGCACAGTATATAATCTATAATCTATATACGATAAAATCTAGCCTTACATCCTACCTATCTGGTAAAAGCACAGTATATGTATCTATATATCTATATATGATAAATCTAGCCTTACAATCCTACCTATCTGGTAACCAGCACAGTATATGACATCTAGATATCTATAATGATAAATATAACTTACATCCTACCTCTCTGGTAACCAGCACAGTATATGATATATATATATCTATATATGATAAATATACCTTACATCCATACCTATCTGGTAACCAGCACAGTATATGATATCGATTATATGATAAATCTAGCCTTACATCCTACCTATCTGGTAACCAGCACAGTGATATGATATCTATATATCTATATATGATAAATCTAGCCTACATCCATATCTGGTAACCAGCACAGTATATGATATCTATATATCTATATGAAAATCTAGCTTACATCCTACCTATTGGTAACCAGCACAGTAGAGATATGATCTATTATACCTATATATGATAAATCTAGACTTACATCCTACCATCTGGTAAACAGCACAGAATATGGATATCATATATCTATATGATAAATCTAGCTTACATCCTACCTATCTGGTAACCAGCACAGTATATGGTATTATTATATCTATAATGATAAATCTACCCTACATCCTACCTATTGGTAACAGCACAGTATATGGTATCTATATATGATAAATCTAGCTTACATTCCTACCATCTGGTAACCAGCACAGTATATGATTCTAATACTATATATGATAAGTATCACCCTTACATCCTAACTCTGGTAACCAGCACAGTATATGATATCTATATATCTATATATGATAAATATACCCTTACATCCTACCTATCTGGTAACCAGCACAGTATATTGTATCTATATATGATAAATCTAGCCTTACATCCTACCTATCTGGTAACCAGCACAGTATATGAATATATATATTAGTATGATAAATCTAGCCTTACACCTACCTATCTGGTAACCAGCAAGTATATGGTTCTATATAATCTATGTATAATAAATCTAGCCTTACATCCTACCTATCTGGAACCAGCACAGTATGGTATCTATTATATATGATGATAAATCTAGCCATACATCCTACCTATCTCGGTAACCAGCACAGTATATGGTATCTATATATCATATATGATAAATCTACCCCTACATCCTACCTAATGGTAACCAGCACAGTATATGGTATCTATATATGATAAATCTAGCCTTACATCCGAACTATCTGGTCAACAGCACAGTATATGATATCTATATATCTATGTATGATAAATCTAGCCTTACATCCTACCTATCTGGTAACCAGCACAGTATATGGTATCTATATATCTATGTATGATAAATCTAGCCTTAATCTACCTATCTGGTAACCAGCACAGTATATGATATCTAATATCTATATATGATAAATCTACCTTACATCCTACCTATCTGTAACAGCACAGTATATGATATCTATATATCTATATATATAAATCTACCTTACATCCTACCTATCTGGTAACCAGCACAGTATATGATATCTATAATCTATGTATGATAAAAATCTAGCCTTACATCCTACCTATCTGGTAACCAGCACAGTATATGGTATCTATATATGATTAAATCTAGCCTACATCCTACCTATCTGGTAAACAGCACAGTATATGTATCTATATTCTATATATGATAAATCTAACCTTACATCCTACCTCTGGTAACCAGCACGTATATGGTATCTATATATCTATATTGATAATCTACCCTTACATCCTACCTATCTGGTAACAGCACAGTATATGTACCTATAATGATAAATTAGCCTTACATCCGAACTATCTGGTAAACAGCATAGTATATGATATCATATATATATACGATAAATATACCCTTAAATCCTACCTATCTGGTAAAACAGCACAGTATATGATATCTATATATCTATATAGATAAATTTAGCCTTACATCCTACTATCTGGAAACAGCACAGTATATGATATCTATATATCTATATCGATAAATCTAGCCTTACATCCTACCTATCTGGTAACCAGACACAGTATATTGTATCTATATATCTATATATGAAAATCTAGCCTTAAATCCTACCTATGGTAACCAGCACAGTATATGGTATCATATCTATATATGATAAATCTACCTTAAATCCTACTATCTGGTAACCAGCACAGTATATGGTATCTATATCTATATATGATAAATCTACCCTTACATCCTACCTATCTGGTAACCAGCACAGTATGGTACCGATATATGATAAATCTAGCCTTACATCCCGAACTATCTGGTAAACAGCATAGTATATGATATCTATATATCTATATACGATAAAATACCCTTACATCCTACCTATCTGGTAACCAGCACAGTATATGATATCTATAATCTTATATACGATAAATTAGCCTACATCCTACCTATCTGGAAACCAGCACAGTATATGATATCTATATATCTATATACGAATAAACTAGCCTTACATCCTACCTATCTGGAACCAGCACAGTATATTGTATCATATATCTATATATGATAAATCTAGCCTTACATCCTACCTATCTGGTAACCAGCACAGTATATGATATCTAGATATCTATATATGATAAGTATACCCTTACATTACCTCTGCTGTAACCAGCACAGTATATGATATCTATATATCTATATATGATAAATATACCTTACATCCTACCTATCTGGTAACCAGACCCACAGTATATGATATCGATATATGATAAATCTAGCCTTACATCCTACCTAAACTGGTAACCAGCACAGTATATGATATCTATATATCTATATATGATAAATCTAGCCTTACATCTCTACACCTATCTGGTAACCAGCACAGTATATTATATTTATATACTATATATGATAAATCTAGCCTTACATCCTACCTATCTGGTAACCAGCACAGTTATGATATCTATATACTATATATGATAAATCTAGCCTTACATCCTACCATCTGGTAAACAGCACATATATGATATCTATATATCTATATATGATAAATCTACCTTACATCCTACCTATCTGGTAACCAGCACAGTATATGGTATCTATATCTATATATGATAAATCTACCCTACATCCTACCTATCTGGTAACCAGCACAGTATATGATATCTATATATGATAAATCTAGCCTTACATCCTACCTATTGGTAACCAGCACAGTATATGATATCGATATATCTATATATGATAAATATACCCTTACATCCTACCTCTTGGTAACCAGCACAGTATATGATATCTAATATCTATATATGATAAATATACCCTTACATCCTACCTATCTGGTAACCAGCACAGTATATTGTATCTATATATGATAAATCTAGCCTTACATCCTACCTATCTGGTAACCAGCACAGTATATGATATCTATATATCTATGTATGATAAATCTAGCCTTACATCCTACCTATCTGGTAACCAGCACAGTATATGGTATCTATATATCTATTATGATAAATTAGCCTTACATCCTACCTATCTGGTAACCAGCACAGTATATGGTATCTATATATCTATTATGATAAATTCTGCCTTACATCCTACCTATCTGGTAACCAGCACAGTATATGGTATCTATATATCTATAGATAAATCTACCCTTACATCCTACCTATCTGGTAACCAGCAAATAATGTATCTATATATGATAATCACCTTACATCCAACTATCTGGTAAACAGCCAAGTATATGATATATATATATATACGATAAATATACCTACATCCTACCTATCTGGTAACCAGCACAGTATATGATATCTATATATCTATATACGTAAAATTAGCCTTACATCCTACCTATCTGGTAACCAGCACAGTATATGTATCTATATATCTATATACGATAAATCTAGCCTCTACATCCACCTATCTGGTAACCAGCACAGTATATGTATCTATATATCTATATATGATAAATCTAGCCTACATCCTACCTATGGAACCAGCACAGTATATGATATCGATATATGATAAATCTAGCTTACATCCTACTATCTGGTAACCAGCACAGTATATGAATCTATATATCTATATATGATAAATCTAGCCTTACATCCTACCTATCTGTAACCAGCACAGTATAGATATCATATTATGATAAAATCTAGCCTTACATCCTAATCTGGTAACCAGCACAGTATATGAATCTATATATCTATATAGATAAATTAGCCTTAAATCCTACATATCTGGTAACCAGCACAGTATATGGTATCTATATATTATATATGATAAATCTAGCCTTACATCCTACCTATCTGGTAACCAGCACAGTATATGATATCTATATATCTATATATGATAAATCTAGCCTTACATCCTACCTATCTGGTAACCAGCACAGTAATGATATCTATATACCTATAATGATAAATCTAGCCTACATCCTACCTATCTGGTAACCAGCACAGTTATATGATATCTATATATCTATATATGAAATCTAGCCTTACATCCTACCTATCTGGTAACCAGCACAGTATATGGTACTATATATCTATATATGATAAATCTACCTTACATCCTACCTATCTGGTAACCAGCACAGTATATGGATCTATATATGATAAATCTAGCCTTACATCCACTATCTGGTAAACAGCATAGTATATGATATCTATATATCTATATACGATAAATATAGCCTTACATCCTACCTATCTGGTAACCAGCACAGTATAGATATCTATATATCTATATAGATAAATTAGCCTTACATCCTACCTATCTGGTAACCAGCACAGTATATGATATTATAATCTATATAGATAAAATCTAGCCTTACATCCTACCTATCTGGTAACCAGCACAGTATATGTATCTATATATCTATATATGATAAATTACGCCTTACATCCTACCTATCTGGTAACCAGCACAGTATATGATATCTATATATCTATATATGATAAATTAACCTTACATCCTACCTATCTGGTAACCAGCACAGTATATGATATCTATATATATGATAAATCTAGCCTTACATCCTACCTATCTGGTAACCAGCACAGTATATGATATCTATAATATGATAAATCTAGCCTTACATCTACCTACCTATCTGGTAACCAGCACAGTATATGATATCTATATATCTATATATGATAAACTAGCCTTACATCCTACCTATCTGGTAACCAGCACAGTATATGATATCTATATACTATATATGATAAATCTATACATCCTACCTATCTGGTAAACCAGCACAGTATATGATATCTATATATCTATATATGATAAATCTAGCCTTACATCCTACCTATCTGGTAACCAGCACAGTATATGGTATCTATATATTATATATGATAAATCTAGCCTTACATCCTACCTATCTGGTAACCAGCACAGTATATGATATCTATATATAATAAATCTACCCTTACATCCTACCTATCTGGTAACCAACAGTATATGGATCATATATCTATATATGATAAATTATCCTTACATCCTACTATCTGGTAACCAGCAACAGTATATTGATATCATATATCTATATATGATAAATCTAGCCTTACATCCTACCTATCTGGTAACCAGCACAGTTATGATATCTATATATTATATATGATAAATCTAGCCTTACATCCTACCTATCTGGTAACCAGCACATGTATATGATATTATATATGATAAATCTAGCCTTACATCCTACCTACTGGTAACCAGCACAGTATATGATATCTATATATCTATATATGATAAATAACCTTACATCCTACCTATCTGGTAACCAGCACAGTATAGATATCTATATATCTATATATGATAATATACCCTACATCCTACCTATCTGGTAACCAGCACAGTATATGAATCTATATATGATAAATCTAGCCTTACATCCTACCTATTGGTAACCAGCACAGTATATGATATCTAATATTATATATGTAAATCTAGCCTTACATCTACCTATCTGGTAACCAGCACAGATATGATATCTATTATATCTTAAATGATAAATCTAGCCTTACATCCTACCTATCTGGTAACCAGCACAGTATATGATATCTATATACTATATATGTAAATCTAGCCTTACATCCTACCTATCTGGTAACCAGCACAGTGTAGATATCTATATATCTATATATGATAAATCTAGCATTACATCCTACCTATCTGGTAACCAGCACAGTGGTAACCAGCACAGTATATGATATCTATATATCTATATATGATAAATTTAGCCTTACATCCTACCTATCTGGTAACCAGCACAGTATATGGATCTATATATCTATATATGATAAATCTAGCCTTACATCCTACCTACTGGTAACCAGCACAGTATATGATATCTATATATCTATATATGATAATCTATCTACATCCTACCTATCTGGTAACCAGCCAGTATATGATATCTATAATCTATATATGATAAATCTAGCCTACATCCTACCTATCTGGTAACAGCACAGTATATGATCTATATATCTATATAGATAAATATACCTTACATCCTACCTATCTGGTAACCAGCACAGTATATGATATCTATATATCTATATATGATAAATCTAGCCCTACATCCTACCTATTGGTAACCAGCCAAGTATATGATATCTATATATCTATATATGATAAATCTACCTTACATCCCTACCTATCTGGTAACCAGCAACAGTATATGATATCTATATATGATAAATCTAGCCTTACATCCTACCTATCTGGTACACCAGCACAGTATATGATATCTCATATATAATGATAAATCAGCCTTACAGCTACCTATTGGTAACCAGCACAGTATATGATATTATATATCTATATATGATAAATCTAGCCTAACCTACCATCTGGTAAACAGCACAGTATATGATATATATATACTATATATGATAAAATCTAGCCTTATCTACCTATCTGGTAACCAGCCACGTATATGATATCTATATATGATAAATCTAGCCTTACATCCTAACTATCTGGTAACCAGCACAGTTATAGATATCTATATATTATATATGATAAATCTAGCTTACATTCTACCTTATCTGGTAACCAGCACAGTATATGAATCTATTATTATATATGATAAATTTACCTTACATCCTACCTATCTGGTAACCAGCACAGTATATGATACTATATATCATATATAATAATCTAGCCTTACATCCTACCTATCTGGTAACCAGCACAGTCTATGATCTCTATTATTATAATGATAAATCTAGCCTTACATCCTACCTATCTGGTAACCAGCACAGTCTATGAATATATATATATATAAATCTAGCCCACATCCTACCTATCTGGTAACCAGCACAGTCTATGATATCTATATATCTATATATAATAAATCTAGCCTTACATCCTAACTATCTGGTAACAGCCCAGTCATGATATCTATATATTATATATAATAAATCTAGCCTATCACTACCTATCTGGTAACCGCACAGTTCTATGATCGAATTTATCTATAATAAATCTTAGACCTTACATCCTACCTATCTGGTAACCAGCACAGTATATGATATCTATATATCTATATATGATAAATCTAGCCTTACATCCTACCTATCTGGTAACCAGCACAGTATATGATATCTATATATCTATATATGATAAATCTACCCTTACATCCTACCTATCTGGTAACCAGCACAGTATATGATATCTATATATGATAAATCTAGCCTTACATCCTACCCATCTGGTAACCAGCACAGTATATGATATCTATATATAATAAATGCGGGTAGAACGACTTACCTCTACCTATCTGGTAACCAACACAGTATGGTTATCTATATATCATAATGATAAATCTAGCCTTACATCCTACCTATCTGGAACCAGCAAGTATGATGATATCTTATATCTATATATGATAAATCTAGCCTTACATCCTACCTATCTGGTAACCAGCACAGTATGATATCTATATATATTATGATGTAAATCTTAGCCTTACATCCTACCTATCTGGTAACCAGCACAGTATATTTTCTATATATGATAAATCTAGCCTAATCCTACCTATCGGTAACCAGCACAGTATATGATATCTATATATCTAATATGATAAATATACCCTTACATCCTAATATGGTAACCAGCACAGTATATGAGATCTATATATCTATATGATAATATACAGCCTTACATCCTACCTATCTGGTACCAGCACAGTGATATGATATCTATATGATAATCTAGCCTTACATCCTACCTATCTGGTAACCAGCACAGTAATGATATCTAATTATCTATATATGATAAATCTAGCCTTACATCCTACCTATCGGTAAACAGCACAGTATGATATCTATATATCTATAATGATAAATCTAGCCTTACATCCTACCTATCTGGTAACCAGCACAGTATATGAATCTATATACTATATATGGTAAAATCTAGCTACATCACCTATTGGTAACCAGCACAGTTATGATATTATCTATATATTATATATATATAAATCAGCTTACATCCTACCTATCTGGTAACCAGCACAGTATATGAATCATATAATCTATATATGATAAATCTAGCCTTACATCCTACCTATCTGGTAACCAGCACAGTATATGGTATCATATATATATATATGATAAATCTAGCTTACACCTACCTATCTGGTAACCAGCACAGTATATGATATCTATATATCTATATATGATAAATTACTTACATCCTACCTATCTGGTAAACCAGCAGTATATGATATCAATATCTATATATGATAAATCTAGCCTTACATCCTACCATCTGGTAACCAGCACAGTATATGATATTTCTAATCTATATATGATAAATATCCTTACATCCTACCTATCTGGTAACCAGCACAGTATATGATATTATATATCTTATATATGATAAATCTACCCTACATACTACCTATTGGTAACCAGCACAGTATATGATATCTTATATCTATATATGATAAATCTACCTTACACCTACCTATCTGGTAACCAGAACAGTTATATGATATCTATATATGATAAAATCTAGCCTTACATCTACCTATCTGGTAACCAGCACAGTATATGATATCTATTATCTATATATGATAAATCTAGCCTTACAACTACCTATCTGGTACCAGCACAGTGATGATGATATCTATATCTATATATGATAAATCTAGACTTACATCCTACACTATCTGGTAACCAGCCACGTATATGATATCTATATATCTATATATGATAAATCTAGCCTTACATCCACCTATCTGGTAACCAGCACATTTGTATATAATCTATATATGATAAATCTAGCCTACATCCACCTATCTGGTAACCAGCACAGTATATGATATCTATATATATATTGATAAATCTAGCTTACATCCTACCTATCTGGTAACCAGCACAGTATATGATATCTATATATCTAATATGATAAATCTACCCTACATCCTACCTATCTGGTAACCAGCACCGTATATATATTATCTATAATCATATAATAAATCTAGCCTTACATTACCTATCTGGTAACCAGCACAGTCTATGATATCTATATATCTATATATATAAATCTAGCCTTACATCCTACCTATTGGTAACCAGCACAGTCTATGATATCTATATATAATAAATCTAGCCTTACATCCTACCTATCTGGTAACCAGCACAGTCTATGATATCTATATATCTATATATAATAAATCTAGCCTTACATCCTACCTATCTGGTAACCAGCACAGTCTATGATATCTATATATCTATATATAATAAATCTAGCCTTACATCCTACCTATCTGGTAACCAGCAACAGTCTATTGAATCTATATATAATAAATCTAGCCTTACATCCTACCTATCTGGTAACCAGCACAGGTCTATGATTATATATCTAATATATAAATTAGCTTACATTACCTATCTGGTAACAGCCACAGTTATGATATCTAGATATCTATATATGATAAATCTAGCCTTACATCCTACCTATCTGGTAACCAGCACAGTATATGATATCATATATTATATATAATAAATCTACCTACATCCACCTATCTGGTAACGCACAGTGATATATATATCTATATATGAAAACTACCCTACATCATACCTACCTGGTACCAGCCCACAGTAGTATGATATTATAGATCTAATATGATAAATCTAGCCTTACATCCTACCTATCTGGTAACCAGCACAGTATATGATATCTATATATCTATATATGATAAATCTACCTTACATCCTACCTATCTGGTAACCAGCACAGTATATGATATCTATATAAGATAAATCTACCCTTACATCCTACCTATCTGGTAACCAGCACATTATATTATTATATGATTGTTTTATTTGCACTGCATTCGTCTCACTCCAGCACTTATACCCATTCCATTATATCTGTATGTTACCCACCTAACTAGATTGTAAGCTCTACGGGGCAGGGATCTCCTTTCCTCTTGTGGCAAAGCCCTAGCACTTCTATTTATATAATTTATATATTTATGTACTGAACTATCCATGTATTTATCCCCCTTGCATGACTTTATTGTATTTTATACTGTACAGCGCTGCGTCCCCAAGTGGCGCTTTATAAATAAACTATACCTACATACAGTCTTCAGCTCTATCTTTAATACAGGAATAGTCAAGGACTAACCTGGCAAATGAAAACTATATGTGCTGCACTGTTTCTCATCTTTTCAGATTTACTCACTGTCTGGGGATTTGCCGCTGGACTGGAAAGAAGCCAATGTAATACCAATATTCAAAAAAGGTTTTCGTTTCCAGCCTGGTAACTCTCTATATATCTAATATAATCAGAGTAAATGGAGCTATATTCATGTGGACTAAAGTGGAGTCTCTCAGGGTTCTGTAGTGGAGCCACTCATTCATTTTTAATCTCTTTGTCAATGACTTAAGCTGGGTACACACCATCCAATAATTCAGCCCAACCAACTGATATTTCAGTGTTTCGGTCGATCAGGCCGAAATATTGGATGCTCCCTTCACTCGGCCGAGACCGCTGACCATTCGTTAATCCGAACAGGATGAAAACCACTGCCAATCGTTCGGTCCTCTGTGGATCTCACATTCAGTTGTGGCAAACTGTTGGCCGCACCTACTTTTGTTCCTCCTGCCCAACTGGTCGGAAGTGCCGAGCGGTCGGTCAGGAGGAAGGATATCACCATGTGTACCCAGGTTTAGAAGGGGGCACTGAGAGCAAGGTCTCTGTCTCTGCTGATGACACTAAACTGTGCAGAGCTTTGGAAACTTCAAACGATGTGCAAGTGCTGCAAGCAGACCTAGATAGATGATCAAAATGGGCAGCAGAATGGCAGATGAGATTTGGGGTTTAACAATCCTTGTGCCACCTACACCATGAATAACAAGGGGCCATATATCGGTAATGTACGACAGCGGCCTTAAATGTACGGCCATGATCATATATTTATGGCGAACGTTTCCTAATTTATGATTGTTCAGTCGTAGAATATCATGTGGTAGTAAAATACTGCAATAGTATTCTATGGGGGATTGTAAATCTACATGGTAGATTTATGATTGTTATTGGACATTTACGATCTCTAAAAAGCGATGCCATGCCTTTATAAATAAAACGCAGAATTAACGATCGCTATCGCGATAATAAATTTGTGAGCGCTACCGTAAATCTACGACTGCGATCATAGATTTACACTCGCCATAGAATAACATTATGGTTGCTACAACAGAGACAAGCGTTCGTAAATAATGCGCGGACGTCCATTTGAGGCTGCGGTCGCACAATAACAAAAACCCTCGGTATTGATAATTTGCGATACTGCTGTTTTTTAAATATGGCTCTAAGTTGGGGCCATATCAGCACTGTGAGAGAGACCCTCCAACATTGGTGTGTCAGAACTAGCACAAAAGCAGGGGTGAAGGTCAAGCGATTTGGGTTGGTTTGGGGGCTTTGAACCACAGTTACCTTTAAAACTCAATGTGCGTATTAAAAATAAAGCAAAGCATTGACTTTAACAATGAGCCGAAAAACACACAGGTTCCCACTTGTTCTGCTTTAGGCTGTTTGTACTTGGGCCATAATAAGCTTCTCTCCGGTGCCCACTCTGATTGTGTCGCACTGGGCAAAATCACCCTGGAATCAAGTAAATACTTGTGTTTCTGTTCAGAGAAACAAGCTCATCCCTTGTGCAATTAGATCCAACAGAATTCATATTAGTCATTTAGAATATTATCCCCATTCAGCTCTCAGATAAAGGTTTTATTTGGGATAAGTTTATTTCCACAGGGAAGGATCTGGATGAATTGACAATAGACAAGGGCTTTGTGAATCACAGTTACCTAATAAAGAAACACACAGAGCCGGGGCAGAGTTTGAGGTGTATGAGGCAGAGAAACCACATGGCAGGGATGTCCAAGATGTTTGAAAACTACAACTCCCAACATTTCTTGGCTGCCCTCTGTGGGGAATACTGGGAGATGTAATTTCCAATATCCATGCTCTATGACATAACAGCTATGTGATAGGCTATTGACCTTTACCGCTAATTCTCAGAGACTCACCAATTAACTGAAACACAGATTTGCCACCCACATGTCCCGTTGATTGGATTGGCAGTGAATCCCCCATGATTAAGGTGGTGCTCTTGCAGTAGATTTTGTGAACCAATAGGAATCAAGGGGGAAATTAGCAATATATTCAGGTGGTCACCTTCAGACATAGGAGCAATACCGCACCCTTAGTTATTCTGCATGCGGTAGTAAAATAAAGGCCATGGCACAAAATACTAATCATAGATGACTTTTGCAGTCTTTACTGACCACGGCACTCTATGGCATGGCTGTAAGTACCTGGCCAATATCGTTAGACTGTCAACACAAAAATGTTGCTATAAACTGCAAATTTATGGCTGTGTCATAAAATGCTGACCACACCATAACAAACCCACAGTGGTAATATTTAATATTATTGGACCATACGTATGGCCTAAAGTTACTATGTACTTTGAACAAACGGGTAATAAAGGTTTCAGAGATTTCCGCTGTCCAAGGCTACTGAGCTTTGACTTGGAATCTGTGTGTCTAGGGCTGGGTACAGACGAAGGGATATTTCGTCCCGACTGAGCGTTCACTACGAGCGAGCGCTCGGCTGGGACAAATGACAGATTGTACGACCGATCATGCGGCCCCATAGGGAACCGCACGATCGGCTGTGATATACCAACATGTCCGATTGCCCGTTTGTCGCGACTAGGTGACCAACATTGTTCACGGCGGCGACTAAAAGTAGCACGTATCTGTCAATTGGGCCAAAAAATCTGCCCGTGTGTACCCAGCCATAGACAGGCTGATGTGTGACTTGAGCTGCTGTCTGTCTGAGATGGGACGCATCAAATCGCAATCTGCCCATACATTTACATTTAATATGCCTTACACTTTACTTAACCTTCAGTAACATGCTGGAACTTGGAATCCCTTTAGTTTAAATGTAGCCATACAATTGATTTACATTTACATTTAGCTTATTCAGTAAACCTAATGACTGTCATTTAAAAATGAATTAATCTCATAACCACGCAGAGGGAATCGATTCATGGGCGAGCATTTACTGATTACTAGTGCGCTTAGTCTAAATTGAGATTCTCTAAAAAAATAAAATACTTTTCTGACCTGATTAGATTGAATGCAAAAAATAAATTAAAAATAAAATTCATTTAATTGAAGTGATAAGGGCTTATCCAAACGTTTAGGCAGAGGATCTATCCCTATTACCTGGGTTCAACCAAGGAAGGCTGCACTACTTACCTAAAGTTGCAACCAGTGTTCCAGCCTAGCTCCTCCCCTTCACTCAGTCCCAGACCTGGCTAATGGGAAGGCATGCTTCTAGTAGAGCATGTCTTACCATTGATCAGTTTCTGAACTGAGGCAGGGGGCGGAGCTAGACCAGCTCACCAATCACAATTTTAAGTAAGTTTTACAAGTCATCCAAGTGTGAACCCAGGGGGTCTCACCCTGGGAACTATTCATAGACGTTAAAAGGGAAAGGGTGGGTATGGACTATAATTTCCCCTTTAATCGCAGGTAGACTAGTCTAGTGTTAACATTTGAAATGAATTCTTTAAACAAGACCAGACCTTATCAGTAAGCAGTAATCACACAATGTAATGTTAGGGATGGGTTCCAGGTGTTATTAATAAGTAGCGCTAATGCATCTGATACAAACCTTTATCTTAATGTCTGTGGCAACAAATTAAAGAATTACACAAGGTAATGAAAAAGAAAACATTAAAAGCTGTCACTGTAGTAACACCACAACACAGCGATTGGATGATACACAAAGCAAATGGAATGACAGATTCCTTTTCTACTGAGGAGATTAATCTTAGATTGTGTTTCCCAAGTTAAAATTAAATGGTTTCAACGAAACGCCCTAGAGAAAAAAAAACACCATTGAAAAGAATCCATTTCTTTCTATTTCCCATGTTCCTCTGCTGCTGGTGTATGCAAGCCCCATTGAAGTCTACAGGGATGGTGCCGAATAAAGATTATGCTCTTACAGAAGCAGAGGATCTTGGGAAGAAGAGGAGGAGCAGCATCAAAGAACGGCCCCAGTCATGATTGGGATAATCTGGGGCATTGTGAAAATTGGCCTGCAGCTAATGTTGTATAGGGGGGATTTAAATGGCCCTGATAATGCACTGCAATAGCATCTGAGATACCACATTTCTTCAGTCTATCATATGCAGTATAACAAGGAGCCTTGGCTATGGAAATTTACTTTATTATGTCTCATACTGTCAATGATTAACTTCAGAATCAAAAAGGAAAACAATCTTTACAGGTGACAATCGGTGAGGTTACAGTTGATACTGGGGGGTTATCAATAGGGCTAATACGTCAACTATTTCACATGAGGAAACCGAGATTAAAAGCTTTTCTGTAATACACTTTCCCCTGGATCTATAGCTACCTGCAGAGTTGGATTATCCAAAAGGCTCCTGTCTAGACTGTGTCTAGGGGCCCACCAGGAAATATAAGTCCTGGGGCCAACCAGGAAGCAATAAGGTGCCAACATTTTATCCCTCCTTTTTTCATTTATGCATCTGCCTCACTCCTCCAAACTCCTTATGTTTATTAAACTTATTATTTCTTAAGCTGGGTACAAACATTAGCAATAAAGGGGCGATCATGTCGGTACCAACGCGATTGGCCCTTTATCGCTAATGTGTGTACCGCAGTTCTGAGTATTCCAGAGGGACGATGAACGTTCATTCTTGGCCTCGGGATGGCTCGGAACTGCCCGAGAATTCCTGAATGTTCTCTCGATGTTTTACAAAGTGAGAATGTTTGGGACTGTGTGTAGAGATGGACTAGAACTCGAACCCGAGTTCGAGCCGCCTATTCAAGTTCGAACGGACCCGCACTTCTCGAACTATCCCGGACCCAGACTTTCGATATTTTCCGGACATTCGATAATAAAATGTTCGAACGTTCGATGCTCGCGGATTCGAGAATTTTCGAATTAAAAAAAAATTATGCCCACATGTCCAAAATCACCCAATGGCAGCTTATTTTAGTATTGCCAGCCCCCTGGGTATAAAAGGCAATGCGACCAGTGCCATTTTGTCAGTGTGTTGCAGTGTGTTTAGGGGAGACCTGACAGTGTAGGAGTTGGAGAGAGATTTTTACGCTTTTTGAGCTTTCTGAGCTTTCTGTGTGTAAATTTCAGTGTGGTGGTTTAGCACTTGTTGTTAACAGTCCTTTTAACAGTCCTTTTAATGACTAACCTTGTGAGACCCAAAAGTCCTTTTAAGGACTAATCCCCCCCTATAAGTCATTTGGACAATTTTTGTCCAAATGACTTTTAGAGGTCTAGGGGGCATATTTATAAACGAGCTTTATCTTTTCGAGGCCACTTTTCCCGCCATTTTCGCAAAAATCACGATTACCGCGATTTATAAATGGCCGGAAAGCGGCCATGAAAAGTTCACGCCTTGTTAATTTTTTTTATAAAGCAGCGGTAACTGAAGCGCGGCGCTAATCGCAGCCGTTTCACTTTGCCACCTTGAGGGTGGCAAAAACGGCCAAGATTACAGGGGGCTGGGAGGGGATGCCGGGAAAGGATCGCCGCTGGTGGTCGCGTTACTCAGAGCGGTGCGGCGAGGTGTAACCACTCTGCCCTCGCCCACCCCGACCTCTTCCCAGCAGTCCCTCCCAGCCCCCCGCCCCGTACTCTCAGGGGAGGGAAGGGCCCGCTGGGGGTGGTGGAGGGCCCTTGCGGCACTTACAAGTGCATTTGGCGGGGGTCCCGCAGCTCGAACCGGGACACCCAATCAGAAATTTAAGGAAATCTGATTGATTAATGTAAGACATGTAAGCATTAAAATGATTGATTAATGTAAGACATGTAAGCATTAATCAGAAATGGATTAGGGTTTTCTGCAAACCTATATAAAGAGGTGCACTCCACCGCGGATCTCACATGTCATCGCAGTAGATGGCTGAAGAAAGAAGTGGCTGGTAACATGGGCTCCACTGAGGCCGGCGGTGGAGGGGTACCTCTCGGGGGTTGGTGGCCTCGGCACAGCTGGTGTCGCCGGGGCTGGAACAAAGAAGACACTGCCGAAGGTTTCTTTTAAGAGCTGCTCACTGGGGGTCCCGGGGTCCAAAGGCGCCAAAGGTACTTGTAAGTGCCGCAAGGGCCCTTATAAGGGCTGGAGAGGGGTGTACTGGTTCGAGCTGCGGGACCCCTTAAGCCCCAAAGGGCACTTGTTAGAGCCGCAAGGGCACTTGTAAGGGCCGCAAAGGCCCTGATAGGGCCGGGGAGGGTTGTCCCGGCTCGAACTGCAGGACCCCTTAAGCCCCAAAAGGCACTTTTCAGTGCCCCCACTGGAGGGTCCCAGGCAGTGGCTGCTGATTCAGGATGCCTGTCGTGTGCTCGCGCCATTTGAAGAGACCACCAGGATGGTAAGCCGAGATGATGCCACCATAGCGGATACCATCCCACTGGTGTTCCTCCTTGAGCACACCCTGCATGGCATACTCGACAGGACACTAGCTGCTGAGCAGCAGCTACTGGAAGAGGAGGACGCCGACACCATGGTGCTTTCTGAGCAAGGGCATCACGGTGCAGAGCAGCCGTCCGATGATGAGGAGGGGGATTTAGGTGATCTGGACTGAGAGGAAATGGGGAATTCATCTAGGGGGGACATCTCAACCCTCCCAAGTACCACATGTCATCCGTGGTTGGGGAGTGGTTGAACCCGACACTATTGTCCTCAGTGACAATGAGGACATGGGGTCCTCTGCATTTGGCACTTTGCGGCATATGGGTATGCATATGCTGCAATGCCTGTGCAAGGGCCCCAGGATTAAGGCCATCAAAGAGAAGGAACAGTACTGGGTGGCCACCCTTATAGATCCCCGCTATAAGGATAAAGTGTGGGAGTTCATTCCCGCATCTCAGAGGGAAAGCAGAATGCAGTACGAGGCGACACTGCTATGTTGCCTCTGTTCTGTTTTCCCAGGTGCTGGCAGGCCTACAGCACCTGATGTTGGGAATAAGCAGGCCTCACATCCCCCTGTACCTGAGAGGAGGAGCAGCAATTCTGGAGGCGGCCTTGCGGTTAACTACAGGCTGTTCTTCCAACCACAGTTGCCAGGCACATCTACTGGCAACTCTACCAGGCAATACCTCAGAGACTGAAGAATCACTGGATTACTGGGTGGCGAGGCTGGATATATGGCCCGAGTTGGCACAGTATGCCATCGAGGTCCTTTCATGCCCGGCATCCAGTGTCCTTTCGGAGAGGGCCTTCAGTGGCTGTTGTAACGGAGAGGAGGACCTGTCTGTCCACTGAGAATGTGGACCGCCTTACATTCATCAAGTACAGCACCCCTATTGCTGTTGCCCGTGACTGAAGGCCTCTTACCCCTTGCCACCGCACTGTTCTTTCCGCCTCATTTTCCACCTCAAGGCTTAGCTGATGCCAGGCAATTTTTTTCTATTGGTAGGGCCGTTTATGGTCCTACCTTGCTCTACAGCATTCAAGCTGTAAAATTACATATGCTCTACTGCTTGTGAAGGTTCTCATTCATCCAGGTTATGGTATATCTGTTGTATTCAATTAGATCAACTGGACTTTAGTTTAGTTCTTGATGCCATTTAGCTAGTCATCTGAATGGCTATGACACCTTAGCCACTATCCAATCCCGCCCTTTACACCTGGCTGTGATATGCTAATTGGGATTTTCCAGGGTACATAATTGCCACAGATTCTTGTACAAGTCATTCTGAATTGAGAAAGCCAGTCGGATAACTAGGGAAACGTCTTCAAGAACTAAACTTCAATTCAGTTGATCTAATTGAATACAACAGATATATGCTCTACTGCAACAGCTACTCTGCGGCTAATTTTTCAACGTTTGGGTTGATCCTACTTGGACCAAGGCACCTTTGTGGTGTTACCTACTCTGACCATGTCTTACATACCAGCTCATACAGGCCTATTCATGAAGCATATCCCCTTCCCTGCTTTCCCTTGCACAAAGCATACTCTGAGGGAGAGAAGCCAATGGGGTGTGGGGTCTGTCCGGTGGGGCCAAGCCTGCCTGGCTCCGCAATAATGTTGTCAAACAGCAGTGGGTCTACTGCTACTCAATGGTGCTATTCCTACGAAGCGTATCCCCTTCCCCACCACTTTCCCTTGCACGAAGCATACTCTGAGGGAGAGAAGCCAATGGGGTGTGGGGTCTGTCCAGTGGGGCCAAGCCTGTCTGGCTCAATGGGGTGGGGGAAAAGCCTGAATAATTATGTTTGTAGTCATTTGTAAAGATAAAACAAAGAGATTTTTTTGCTTCAACTGGTTTACTAAATGTAAGCACCAGTGAATTTTATGGTGCTATATATATATATCAATAATAATTATAATAATAATAATAATATAATAATAATAATAATAATGATAATAATAATAATAATAGCAATAATAATATAATAATAATAATGATAATAATTATTATTATTATTATTATTATTATTATTATTATTATTATTATTATATAATAATAACAATAATAATAATAATAATAATAATATAATAACACTAATATAATATCATACTAATACTACTGATACGAATAATAACTCATACCCACTCCTCCACTAATAATCCTACTAAAATGCTAATAATACCCTAATAATCCTAATCCCACTCATACATATAATAACTACATCTGATAATCCTCCTAATCTTCTTCCTTTTCTCCCTCTCCTCATCCCCCCTCCTCCTCCTCCTCCTCCTCCTCCTCCTCCCACTCCTCATAATCATCCCCTCAATAATATCTTATCCCCCAATGATCCTCCCTCTCCCCCTCCTCCTCCTCGCATCATACTTATGATATTATGATAATCGATAAATATACATAATAATCCCACGATAATCGGATACATATCAGTAATAGTACTAATAATACATTAATATACCTTATAATACTGATACTCATCCTACTCTCATACTACCACTAATACTGATAACAATACTAGTACTCATCCTGATCGATATCCTCATCTCATAATACTCCTATCACTACTCTACTATCCTCTAACCCTAATCCTGCTAACCCATCCTACGTCATCGTCAATCTCCTCATCTCCTCCTCCTCCTCTCCTCCTCCTCTACTCCTGCTCTCCTCCCCTCTCCTCCTCCCACTCCTCCTGCTCCTCCCTCATGCTCCCCCTCCTCCTCCACTCCTCCTCCTCCTCCTCTCCTCTCTCTCCCCTCGCTGCGCCCCTCCTAGCTCCTCCTCGCTCTACTCCTCCTCTCCTCCTCTCCCTCACTCCTCTCCCTCCTCCTCCTCTCTCTCCCCTCCCTCCTCCTCCCCCCTCCTCCTCCTCTCCTCCCTCCTCTCCTCTCTCCTCCTCCTCTCCTCCTCCTCCTCCTCCCCCTCCTCCCTTGCTCCCCCATCCTCTGCTCCATCCTCCTCCTCTCTCTCTCCTCTCCTCCTCCCTGCTCCTCCTGCTCCTCCTCCTCCTCCTCTCCTCCTCCCCCTCCCCTGCTCCCCTCCTCTCCTCCTACCTGCTCCTCCCGTCCTCGCTCCTCCTCTCCTCCTCCTCCTCTCCTCCCCCCCCTCCTGCTCCCCCCATCAGTCCTCCTCCTGCTCCCTCCTCCTCCTGCTCCTCCCTCCTCTCCTCTCCTCCTCTCCCTCCTTCCCCCCCCCCCTCTCCGCTCCCCCCCTCCTGCTCCATCCTGCCTCCTCCTCTCCGCCATCCTCCTCCTCCTCCCCCTCTCCCCCCCTCTGCGGCCCCCGTGGTGGGTAAGGGATTTTTTTTTAAAATAATAATTTGGCGCTTTGTGCAGAGTGACAGTCTCTGTGCGTGGCAATCATTGGCCTCTCCACCATGTCATCCTGCCGGCGCTGGCGTGATGGTCCCAGTGCTGGTGCTGGTGGGAAGGGGAAAGAGCAGGCCTTATCTGGGGCCTTGGTGGGGGTGTTACAGGGCCTGCAGGGGGTGATCCACCCTCCTCACTGCCAGAAACAGATCCCTCATCTGCAAATGTATATATAAAAAAGTAAATAATAATAATAAATAATAAATAAAATATTATAATGTGAATATTTTTCGTGTGTACTTGTCCTTTAACTAACATCCACTAACATTAACTAACAGTTACATTACAATTTACTAACACTAACTAACACTAACATATGCACTTTGAGTCCTTTAGGAGAAAAGCACTAAAGGCCCCACAATCATTTATGGCGGTTTGTGTAGCGCTATCGCCAATGACAAGTGCTATGAAAGTAACAAGAAAAGTGCAGTAACTTCATATAGTGGTGATACATAGACAGAGCTTGTCATAAGGATCTGCCCCAGAACCACCTGATTAGAGTGGTGCAAAAGGTGGTGTTTTATACAACTCAATCACAGTTAAAATGTTATATATAAATGTGATACTTGCCTTGGACATTCCTCTGCATGTCCTGGACGTAGTTAAGTCCGACCAACTCTTTTGCTGTTGTGAGGTGGTCAGCTGGATTTAAGACTGTGCCAGCAGTTTCCTTTGCAAGTGGCGCATAATGCACCTTTAGCGCTCCTTTATATTGGGGGTGCCAATTGGCATCCCTTCGTACCCTCGCCTAGTAAGGTATTCCATTACCACACGCTGCCATTCCATGCTGGCCATGTTGTCTGTAGGCAAACTAATAGTGGAATAACACACACCCATTTTCAAGGCTCGATTTTAGAGCCTGGATTGCATCTAGAAAGTCAATGGGAAGAGGGGATTATAATCGAATGCAGAAAAATCAAATATGCAAGTAAAATGTCTATATAACAATACGGGAGTAAATATCGAATAATCGAATATGCAAGTAAAATGTCTATATAACAATACGGGAGTAAATATCGAATAAACGAATATGCAAGTAAAATGTCTATTATACCAATACGCGAGTAAGTATCGAATAAACGAATATGCCAGTGATATATAAGGTACTTTCCATGATGTAGTCGATGGAGAGTTCAATAGCCCTTGAATATTTCGGTAACCCTCGAATTTGCGAATCGTTTGTGGGATAATCATTGAATCTCCGAGTTGTTCATGGGATAATTATCGACATTTTTCAAATGTCCTGGATATTGGAACATGTTCCCCAGACCATTTCCCAGGTCCCACAGCCATTTACATTAAGTTACCATTAATATTTTAATTGTATTTCATTCGAACTTTTCAAACTATTTGACTCCCATTGATTTTAATGAGTCCGTTTCCGAACTTTCCATATAGTTTGAACGTTCGAAAATGGACTTTCGGAAGTTCGTCCATCTCTAACTGTGTGTAGTGTAATCTTGCAGATTCTCTCTGTTATACTGTATTTTAAAGATCTCTTATGTGTGTGTGTGCCCAGCTTAACTCTATATTACCAGTTTTTTTTTTCTTTTTTTGATTGCTGACAATGGACACAGTTCTGTCTAAGCTGTGTCTTAAAGGAGAACTATAGTGCATGAAAAAGTTTTTAAAAAGCAGTTCAAATGAAAAATAAACGGGATAGGGAGGTAGAATTGATAATTCCTACCTCCCAATATCGTTTCTGTGAGGAGAGCCACCCATCACAAAGAAAACTGCCTCTGCCAGGCTTCCTCAGTGCTTCAGCACTATCTTTAATACAGGAAGACCCTTGACACTAACTGGGCAGATGAAAACTGTACATGCTGGCACTGCGAATACTACGGGCCATATTTATAAAGGAGCAGAAATCTTTTTTATTTCTTCTACTTTCTAGACATCACTGGCAATATTCTCTCTATAATGCCAGATTCTCTGAAAACCTAAAATGGGGATAAAAGTAGCGTAAATCTTGGTGTAAATTTCAGCCCCTAAAATAAAACAGTGTAACTTTTGGTATTATGAATAAAGCCAGAACATATCTTATACCGGTAATTGGTGGTTCAGAAGGTCCTGCACCACTGAGACGTTTGATTGGTGTCAAACCTACTATCAACAATAAATGAATGTCTGAATCAAAAAGGAATTGAGATAAGATTGCTTTATGTGCACTGGTTCCAGCCAATTATTTGGACTATTCTAAAGAAACCATGTTCTGGTTAATACAGTAAATACTGGTCTTACATATGAAATAATCGCGGTTAGGAATAAACTCTCCTGTGAATTGGACCCTTTGCCCTTTGATAAGTCTGCCTTGTGAATGTAAGTGCTAACAGGGTGATAAGATTAGGTGCGCAAGATCAAACTGAACTAAAATGTCATCTACATGGAAAAGAGGCTGTAGAGTTGTTTAATTTACTATTTATTAACAGAATATTCAATTTACAAAGCAGCAGGAGGATCTGATATGTCTGTCGCATTCGTCACAAGTTAATTCATGTAGATTGCTATGTAAATTAAGCTTTGTACACACATACGTGCCCTATTCACACACTCGCATGTGTTACGAAGCTTTACAGAACAGAGCTTTACAGTTTGGAATCTGGTTGGAACCCTTTTTTACTTGTACCCAGGGGCGTTACTACTAGAGATGTCTGAACTTTGCAAAATCCGGTCCGCTCGAGGATCCGCAAATTTTCGAAAAAATTTGAAAATCAGCGAGCAGACCCATTAAAACCTATTAAAATGAAAGTTCGGCAAAATCCGTTCTTTGAAAATACGAAGATTCTTTGAAAGTACCGACCCGTAAATGTGGGTTGCTCCGCCCAAAATGTGAAAAATCCGCGAAATTTAGAATTTACGAGGATTTCTCGTATTTTCTCGCATTTTCGAAAGGAGTTCGGAAGGCGGAAAACCGGAAAATCAGTGATATCTGCCGTTCGCAAACGAGGTAAATCCGCCGCGGATCCGGGTTCGGATCCACGAACTGGGCCATCTCTAGTTACTACCAGGGGAGAAAGCGCTGCAACCACAGGGGGTCCCATCTTCTTATTTTTCCTATGACAGAGATAGCCTCCTGCCAGAAAAGCGCTGTAGATGAAGCAGAGATAGAGGCCTCATCATGGTATTGCTTGGGGGGGCAGTACCTCCCAGTACCAGAAATGTGAAAGATGCAGAATAATTAATTGATCAAACCTTCGGGAGAATACGGCTTCTGTAAATGTGTTCACACTCTGTACAGCCCTGCAAATGTTTTATCTTTAATTTTAAAGTGTTAGTTCACCTCCCTAGCCAAAATTGTATACTTACCTTACTCACCGACCCAACTTCCAAGAACGCTATCACCTTCAGTCGTTACCCACTTCTGTTTTTCTAGGTAGTGTCTGTCAGTCATGGCAGGGACAGCTATCTACGATGATAAAAATAACTTCGCCTATTTTCCCTTTAATTGAAAAACGGGAGGTAAAGGAAGTGTGCCCTACCTCACGTTCTTCAATTATACAGACAGGTGCATGCGCGTACATGAGAAAGCAGCACTGGAGTGAGATTGCGGGTAAGTTCTGTGTGTTCCCTGCGAGCTCGCTTATAAATAATTGATGAACTGGAGGTAAGACAAAGCTCCTTTACCTCCCTTTCTTTAAATAAAGGAAAAAAGGCATTTTTATTGGTGGAGATACCCTTTAAACCATTACTAGGACAGACACAATCACCTATTCATAAAAAGAGCTTGTACAGCTTTAAGAGGAGGCAGGAGAGGATGTGCCTTCAAGAAGATCCTACAGCTGTGTACGGCTGGGTACACACGAAGGGACTACTTGTCCCAACCGAGCATTCGCTATGGGACAAATGTCTGACAGTCATGGCAATAGTCGCCGTGGCCGAAGGTTCTTGCTACCAATCGTGTGGTCCCATTGGAAACCCCATGATTGGTCGTGATTTGCTGACACGTGCTATTGGCCGGTCGTCCGATCTGGACAAATGGACGACAAATAACTAACTGAGATTGTGCAGACTTGTATCTTGTCTGTGACCCACAGTGGGGAATTTAGCAATCTGCACCAAATGAGATGTGAGAGATACAGTTATCCATTACATGAGAACTAAAGAATGCATTCAGCCTCATTTATATTTTAACTTTAGTTTTCCTTTAAATTATATGATATGGTTCAGCCAATGACTGTATTGTGTTTTTGTGGTTGTTGCGGTTTTGGGATCTACAATCTTTAACATTTTCTTAACATATAAATCAGACACTAGTAATGAAAATCATGTATCATTTACTACTCTTGCTGTATCCACTTGTAGTGCTCCTTATTCTGTCTGATCGTGCTTATACCCACTGGGTGAAAGGCAAAGCCAAACAGGGCTTGTTTTTTTCCCTAGCTTTGTGCTGCTGATCTTTAGTGTAGGAACCAAGTGATATATCATTTGAATCAGCATTGCTAGGGCTGTAAGCGATGTGTTTTACCCTGCAGACATACTTTTCTTTTTTAGTGTTTTTAAATGACATTGAAATGACTCATGTCAATGTATCCACATTCCTCCTGTCAATGTGTGTACAGTCTGATGTTTCTTATAACACCAAGGGCAATGCAGTGCTTTGGAGTTTTCTATAATGATAAATTACCTGTAGCTTTATTGTTACAAATTTCATCTCAACACTTCCTTCCAAAGGAGCGCATTAGTTTATTATACCAACAGAGATAAGAATCAAGTTTTTTTTCCCTGAATACCTGTTTGTTAGATTTTTTCTGAATTAGAACTACGGTTTACAACACATTATTCTTGAAATTTGTGCACATAAAATGCTTTTCCTTATTACTGTTTTCTAATCACCTTTCTGTGCGCTTTCTACATTAAAAGGACAGTTCAGTGGAAATGATCAATATTTGTTAAATTGTTAGTTTGTGTAATGCATACTTAATTATTCTACATATTCTCTCCCATTTTGAAAAATCAGTTGATTTCATACCCTTTGCTGTTTCCTGCTGTTGACATTAGTGAGTTGACATTTTAGGTTCCAACGGTCCTTCTTCTTCCCAGGATGCACCACTTCCTTGGAATGCTCCTAACAGTAATTAATTTGGCTTGAAGAGCCAAATTACTGTTCTTTCTATTTTTTCTTCTTCCCTTTTATTCTTCCGCTTTTTTAGACTGTATCTCCTCCCACAGTTTTTGAGCTAGAGACATGAAATTCGGTACAGACGTGCAGGGCATATAGGAGAAGTGTGTTATCTTCTAGCTAAGGAATCCGCGGAAGCGTTACAACGTTATTGGCGAATTTTGGGACATTTTCCCCCATAGACTACGGTATAATGGTAACAATCCTCAAATGTGGATATTTCAAAACAGCTTGTTTCATGGTCATAAATACAAACGCTGATACCCCAACCCCCCACACAGACACAGGTACACCCACCTACTGACCTACCTTTCCATTCCCATGGAAGCCATATTTAAAGGGTAACTATAGTCAAAAAACTAATTTTGATCAATCATCAATTAAAGTTAGTTATATAGTCAAAAACACATACCCCAAACTCATATGGGTACATACACCTACTGACCTACCCTTCCATTCCTGTGGCAGCCATACTTAAAGGTTAACTAAAGTAAACAAAACTAATTTATATTTATCCTCAATAAAAGATAGTTTTATGGTTGTAAACACAAAAGAAAGACATACCCCCCCAACCAGACCCAGGTACACACACCTACATTACCCCTCCATTACTGTTGCAGCCATACCTAAAGGGTAACTAAAGTAAAAAAAATTTGACCAATCATCAAAAAAGTTTGTTTTTTTAACCACCAACCCTACACAGGTACACACACCTACTGATCTACTTATCCATTACTGTGGCAGCCATACTTAAAGGGTAACTAACATAAAAAAAAAAAATTTTGATCAATAATCAAAAAAGGTTGTTTTTTTAACGTCCAACCTGATCCAAGTACATTACCCTTTCATTTTCATGGCAGCCATATTTAAAGGGTAACTAAAGTAAAAAAACAAAATTTTGACCAATCATCAAAAAAGTTTGTTTTTTTAACCACCAACCCTACACAGGTACACACACCTACTGGTCTACTTGTCCATTACTGTGGCAGCCATAATTAAAGGGTAACTAAAGTAAAAAAAAACTAATTTTGACCAATAATGAAAAAAGTTTGTTTTTTTAACCCCCACGAGGCACAGGTACACACACCTACTGACCTACCCCTCCATTACCGTTACAGACATAACTAAAGTGTAACTAAAGTAAAAAAAAAATAATTTTGACCAATCAACAAAAAAGTTTGTTTTTTTAACCACCAACCCTACACAGGTGCACACACCTACTGGTCTACTTGTCCATTAATGTGGCAGCCATAATTAAAGGGTAACTAAAGTAAAAAAAAACTAATTTTGACCAATAATCAAAAAAGTTTGTTTTTTTAACCCCCACGAGGCACAGGTACACACACCTATTGACCTACCCCTCCATTACTGTTACAGACATAATTAAAGTGTAACTGAAGTAAAAAAAAACTAATTTTGACCAATCAACAAAAGTTTGTTTTTTTTCACCCCCAACCCGACACAGGTACACATACCTACTGATCTACTTATCCATTACTGTGGCAGCCATACTTAAAGGGTAAATAAAGTCAACAAAAACTAATTTGATCAATAATGAAAAAAGTTTTTTTTTTAACTTCCAACCTGATCTAGATACACACACATACTGAACTACCCTTCCATTTCCATGGCACACATATTTAAAGGGTAACTATAGTCAAAAAACTATTTTGACTAATCATTAAAAAAGTTCGTTTTTCTAACCCCCAACCTGACACAGATACACATACCTACTGACATACCCTTCCATTTCTGTGGCAGCCATACTTAAAGGGTAACTATAGTCAAAAATACATTTTGATCAATAATCAAAAAAGTTTGTTTTTTTAACTTCCAACCTGAGACAGGTACATACACCAACTGAGCTACCCATTCATTCATGTGGCAACCATATTTAAAGGGTAAGTATAGTAAAAAAAAAACACATTTTGAGCAATCATCAAAAGAGTCTTTTATCCTCCAACCTGACATGAGTACACACACCAACTGACCTAGCTTTAATTCACGTAACAGCAATATTTAAAGGATAATTAAAAACAACAATGTCTTCATCATTGGCATTATTGAGTTTTAAAATCTGCAGCACAAACACACACATACATACTTAAACTTTCCCTTTCTAGTTTTTACTGATTGGCTGTTGGATGGGTCAATGATGCTCAGATCTCTACTCAGCAACTGAATCAACCCAGGCGCTGGGTCAAGGGCAAGACCATAACGGTCTCTACTAGGGGTCCTGCAAACAGGAAGTCAGTATTTCAGTTGCATTTATTTATACACAGACAAAATGCTGAACTGGCAAATTAAGGTTATTGGGATGAAATAATACTGCTCTTTTTTCTGAAAAGTACATGTATTTGCACTGAACTTCCCCTTTAAGATATTCTGCTGCAAAGTCACTGCAACATACACAACAGCTTCTTTCCAATCACCTCTTGTTCCCTCCCACACCAAACACAGGTGTGCTCAGTGAGCTTCACCTGGTAAAAATAGAGAGCAGCTTCATCATCAGTGAACTTGTATTTTATGACTGCGGTATTACAACAACATCCGCGCGCTGTAAAATACAAAATGGAAAAAACGGTGCACGCAAGAATTTGAAATGAATGTGTGTTTATTACAAAGTGTTTGTGGCGCACATTCATTTCAGTGCTGATGTGCACCGTTTTTTCCATTTTGCACAGCTTTGTAGCACCCAACATTTCTATTTCTTACTATACAATATTATCATCAGGATATTTCTGTTCTGTAAAATACCTATATAGTACAGTAACTACCGTGTATCATCCGTACAATAACACATTGGTCCTTAAGGAAAACAATGGTATTGTACTGCCATAGCCGTAAATGATTGACCGCAGGCGTAAATGAACGACGGTGTCTTTAATTTACACAGACATTAGCAATAGTAATAAACCAACGGTATCAGATATTTCCAAAACTATGTATTTATAAACACAGACATTTAGAAAGGCCCGGTATTTTATTACGTTATTTTTACTATGCCCACAATCGTACAATTATGATCACAACTGTAAAATTACTATTGCGATCATACATTTATGATCGTGGTCAGAATTGTATGACCGCCCATACAATACCATTGCGGTAGTCTACTACCTCATGGTATTGTACAGCCGAGTGATCGGAAATGTGCGGCTGTACTTAAACGCTAGCCCATGTATCGGAATTTTCTGATACTGGGGGTTATTAACTATGCTCCTTAATTCTACATCATCCTGAATCCAGGCAGCAGATGTTATTTGCATTAGATTCCCTGATAAAGGTTTTACCTAAAAGGATTTGCTAGGAAGGCGTTGTTGATTATTATATTTCAACAAAATCTGCTGCCGTTTCATGAAAAAACACTGACAGCAAGGAATATTTTTACATCCTGATATCAGGGATTCTAAACATTAACCTGAAGAACATGTGGAAACAGAGAAAAAGGAACATAACCTCTCTGTGTTCTTTTTAATGGTGTTGGTAATTAAAGATCTAAACAGCACTATCTAAACATGACATGCTTAGCCCTCAAATTACATAAACATAAATAATTCCCCCAAAACCTCAACTTCAATAGTTAGGAAGCTTTCAGACATAGGGCTCATCTGTTACGCAAAGTTTCAAAAAGTTTCCTCCTCCTCTCAAAGCTCTCCAAGCTTCTCTACAAGCTTGCACATTATCAGTGGAGGCAGCTAGGGGAATAGCATTCAGTCATTGGCTGTTATATAAACTGTCACATCCATGACTAACCAGAAGAACCAAGTGCAAGACTGATAGGGATGTATTACATGAATGATTCAGTCAGTACGTAGAGGAGGAGAAGTCTATTAGCTTGTAGACTTTTTGTTTCAATGAGTTGGTGGGTTAAGCAATGAATTGCCAGATGAATTGCTTGTTCTCCTCCCTGTACAAAGCTTATCCTCCCTGTGTGTCTGACAGTTGTGAAACTGATGCTGAATTACATCTGATGATAGTGACTTGAAAACTAAAGGCTACACAGAGGTTAATTTGTGAATCTGATTGATTAATCCATGTGATTTGCTAAAAGTGACCAATATTGAATGGCCAGGTTGGGAAATTTCTGCAAGGAGCTGTCAGCCTTGGCATGAGCAGAACCTTGACAGCTCACAGTTTACGCTAGCAGCCACCTACTGTAGGCCTTCCCACCTCCCTGGGAAAGGGACTTTCCAATTTTAAAAGATTTTGAAGGTACTTTAGAGCACAGTTGCCCTTTAAAAAGGAAGTTCAATGGAGATTAAAGGGCATCTATAGTGAAATTTATACATTGCTTCAATCCAGACATAATAAAAGGTTAGTGTAGTCTGCCTTATTCTTACCTTCCTCTGTGGCTCCGTGTTTGCACACTGTCTGATTTACTGCAGGGCTCCCCACTCCCCCTCCCCTATCTGGTCATTCCTCCGTTCATTTAGTCGGCAGCCAATCAGAGACACAGCTGCCGCAATACACCAGGGGAACAAAGGATCGTAAGTAGAGTTCTGCAACTTTTTAAACAAATGGACTTAGAGGTTGGGGTGGGATAGGGTGCCCTACAGGGTTGCCAGATGTTCCTATTTGGATGGGATTCTCCCAAATGCAGAGACAGAATCCCGAGGCCCGCAGTCAGGGCCGAAATCCCGCCCAAACACCAGCACTGGCAGTCACGCCAAAGGAATGCTCACTCCCCACCCAGTTACACCCCTAATCCCGCCTCTAGCCATAAACACACAAAAACTCCACCTCCACCTGCCCCCAGCTCTGTCCCCACCCGCCATGACGTCGCTGTGATGTCACAGATCCACCCCCTCCTACTCGAGGGAAAAAAAAATCTGCCAAACGGCAACAAAGATTGATACAGAGGGATGGAAGGAGGGGGGGAAAGGGCTCCCCTGCACATGCTACTAACCTCTCAGAGGACAAGTAGGAGCCGGAAACCTTTCACAGAGGAAGACAGTTCCTACTCTTCAGTTTCCTGGACTCTGGATAGACATTGCAGGAGAACCATTTAGAGCAACAATGTAAGGTAAGGATTTTTTAACACTACACAGTGGGGCCAGTATGGGGTTAAATTTTAGTTTTGGGGAGGACATGACCTTTAACATTTGGTAACTTGGGTGGATAAGTAGTGGTAAGCTGTTATTCTGACTATATTTACCTAACCCTACATATTTAGAAAGTAAATGTGGGATAAAATACTTAAACCATAGTCAAATCGAAGGATCACTCCTTGTTCTATGTACTGTGTTATCTCAGTGGCTACTGATGCCATTCACAATGCAGGACGACTCAAAGAGATGGGTTGGAACCTATAATTGGATTTGTACATTTCTATATCATCCCCATCTATTGGGTCCATTATGCTGAACTGGATTTTTGCAATTAGCAGAACATTAGCAGAACTGACCGGTATTGAGACTTTAGATGTTCCATCTGCATTTCATACCTTAGTCATAATAACTATTAAAGTATTTGATATAAGTCCGTTCTGATGATCTACTTATGTTTACAGCTCAGCTCTGCCTTGCGGTAATATTGAATTAGTTCCAGATTTCTGGGGTTGGAACCTTTTCATTGTCTCCCCCCTGACAAATCCATATGTCAGCACATTGCATGTGGGTCCTACACAGGATCCCTTGCAGCAGGACAATGAACAGGTCCCTTGCAGCACTAACCATTTTAACTGATCTTCATTCTAATGCAGTGATAGTTTTGTATTTCATAATGAGGCCACATTAAAATATATATATATATTTAACTGTTATTTCTCTTTTATTTATTATTTTTTAATTGCTTAAAACATTGGAACATTGAAACAAAAACAACCTTAAAGGGCAACCCAGGAATTAGACATACGGGCGTATTTATAAAGGTTTGTTAAACTTTCCACCTTCTTTAACAAAGCCTTTTCGGCAAATTTGGACTTTTCCCTGTTTATAAAGCCGTGATAACCAGTGGCGGAGTCATTACCGCTACATTTCTCTTTTCGCCATACATCGCTGTGGTAACCGCTCAGGCATATTTATAAAATGGTGAAAAGTGTATTTTTGCGTTAAGTTCAGCCATTCCAATTCGCCAAGTCTGAGGTGGCGAAAACGCATTAGTGGCCATTTATTTAACCTACCAATGGGTCCATGGAGGTGTCAGTACATTGTGGAATGTTTCTCAATACTAATAAGTACTCAGCATTTACAGTAATACGATCTGAGATTTCACTTTTTTAAGGTTAATTTTTCACCTTTTAAAGGGCAACTCCACCCTCATAATAACATCTTTTAGATAGAATGGCCTCTTTAAAATATGTTGATATATCATACTTTGTCCTCTGAATTCATTACTGTATGCCTGCTATGCTTCTGGATGCCTCATGGAAACTGAGCAATTTAGAAACCTGTACTGAGCCTGTACTGAGCCTGGGCATGCTCAGAAGAGGCAGACAGAGGATTAACATTCAGTTATTGGCTGTGATGTCAACTGTCAAATCCATAACTGACAGTTGCTAACTGGAAGAACCAGGAAGCAGAAACAGGGCAAACAGGACATTGTGCAGGATTTCAGGTTAGACTTATATATTTCACATTTCAAACTATTACCGTTTTTGGGGGGGTGATTTACCTGTGTGTAAGTTTTCATTCCAGGGCTGGACTTGCCCTTTAAATATTTTTTTTTTTTAAGGTTCCGGTTTTCTTTATTTACCAATAAAGTCAAATGGGGGTCTGAGGGACATATTTATAAAGGATATTATTATTTTTGCTATTTTCCACACCAGCCTTTACCATCATTTTTTAAACTTTCAACTTTTCCTTTCATCAAAGTTATTAAAAAGGCGAAATTTCATCAAAAGCGAAAATTATGTAGCAAAAAGTAGCACTAATACTGCTGAAAAAGCTCAGCACATATGATGGTAAATAGGTAATACTACCTGGTGGTTTTTCAAAGTAGTATTAAATTGGTTAATACACACTGAACACATATCTGTTATTTAAAAATAGCCTAACACATGTGGTGTTTTTTACAGCCAAAGATATATCTGTTGTATTCAATAATATCCAATGGAAGTTTAGTTCTTGAAGACGTTTCGCTAGTCATCTGACTGGCTTTCTCAAATCGGATGACTAGCGAAACGTCTTCAAGAAATAAATTTCAAGTCCAGTTGATCTAATTGAATACAACAGATATACCATGACCAGAGATATAATAAAAAGTATAAAACTCGAAGGGCTCGTTCACACTTGAAACTGACAGAAACTGACAATAACGCACAGCATGTGTCTGTCAGTTTGTATCCATTTTTTCCATACACTTGTATCCATTTTTTAACAATGTGTATTCCATAGATTTCTATAGAAAATGCAAGAAAAAACAGACAGAAATGCTGCATGCAGTGCGTTTTTTAAACGGACTGGAACGGATTATAACGCAGCAGGTGTGAGCGATATTATGAAATCCTGTCGGGTTTTACTGTCCATTTTTTTAAACGCACCTGCATTTGAAAAACAGATACAAACTGATGTAGTGTGAATGAGCCCTAAGGGCTAGGCCACACCGAAACGCAAACGCAATAGCAATAGCATGCGATTTCATGTGCGATTTTCGTTGCGTTTGCGATTGCGATTTCTTCAATAAGTATAGGGGGAAAAAAATCGCAATCGCACCGAAAAACGCGCGTTTTTTTGCGTTGCCGCGTATTCAATAATTTTAGAAAATCGCAAGCGCAATCGCAAACGCAAGCACAAACGCAAAAAAAATGCAGCAGTGTGGCCTAGCCCTAAAGGTGAATTTTCTCTATTTTATTAATAGGACATGTTTTAGTATTGTTTATTTTCAGAAAACTGCAGCTAATTATCAAACCAGTTCCATTAATATAGGAACATCCCATAGTGCTGTGTAAGGAATAGTCATGTTAATGGAACATTCCAGTAATGATGTTTGGGGGAAATTCTGGTAAAACTGCAACAAATGCAACAAAAGGGAGAAAAGGGGCAAAAAGGTGAAATTTCCCCTATTTATAAATGGCTGTAAATAAAAGAAGTTACAAAAATAGCTCTGAAATTACCCTAGAGAGCGATGTCTCGTTTCACAGTGATACGACACTTATCACAATGAATAAGGCAAAAACTATCGCCACACATCGACACAGTGATACTTTCCCGCAAAGGCAAAAAATGTTTTTATAAATAAGGTGCAAAAAGCGCTGATTGTCATTGTGATGTCCTGCGATAGCGACCGTTTATAAATATGCCCCCTAATTGATGTTCGAGGACTGTGGAGGGAACTTGAAATGTGGGAGAGATCAGGTTGACATTAAAGGTAACACTTTGATGCAGAATAGAAAGGAACGCCTGATCCCATGTCATGTAGGTGGGGAGACAATTAATAATAAAGGTCTAGGAACCCGTCTGTTGGCTGTCTCTGTGATCAAAGGTTTTTTCCTTTCCTTCCTGTGTGTCTGCAACTTGTCAACCTGAATGTATGAATTTCATTTATTCTGAAGCTTTCACCTCTATTTCTTGTTCTGAAACCAAGCACAGAATGAAATCTGGACCTCCACTTACTAGTTCTCCTTATAGTCTTAACATAAACCCTTTAACAGGCTCAGTAAATGGGCAGCGCTACCACAAACTACTTTATACATTTATTTTTATTCTTTAATATGTGGAATAAATATGAAGAGGATTCTTGTATATGGTAAAGGAGAACTTAACTTAAAATGATAACTTCATTAGTTCTCCTTAGGCTACTTACACAATGGCCAACCCTGGCCCAATATTCCCTTCAGGCAAACTGCTGTAAACCCAAACCCATACAAGGAATTACCACGGTACAGCGGATATTATGGTGCAACCAATCTTGTGACCTAAATCGCGTTTGCTCCCGTGATATTAACAACGGCTATTAGCCGGCTGTAAAATATTGCGCTAAAAGTAGCGCAAACGCGATATTAAATCGCAGGATGCGTGGGTGCCTTTTGCGTAACCCATGCGTTTAGGGTTGTGGAGTTAAAGTCTCACTATGGAATCGGTTAGCACGACTTTAACTCCATATAACTGCCCAGCAGCTCTGGATAAATGAGCCGGCATGCGCTTGGGTGAAAATTTCCCCTACCTCCAATCCACTTCGATGGAACATTGACCACAAATGTTCGATGTTTGGAAATTTTTCAGTTGATATTTTGACTCAATGGAAAAAAATAACATTTTACCCAAAATAAAAGTCCCTTCATTATTTATAATTACAATTGTAATGGAGATAAAGTAAGAGCACTTGATCCTGTCCCCCCTTTTTCCCCCTAAGCTCAGATCTCACTATTTACCGCTGCACTGTCTCTCTAATTTTCAATGGGCTGTGAAATAAATCTTTTGTGTAAATACACAATTGCCTTTTGTGCGCTACATACTAAAAATTTTATTTAACAATAGTGTGCACACTATTGTAACCTGTGTGCACAGGCCTGCTGAGTTGTGTGTGCATGTACATATCTGTGATGGGGGTGTGGCCTATTTAAGCTCTGCCCATCCAGACGACCCCGCCTCTGACACACCCAGCCACACCTTGACTGTCCTGACATGTCCAAGTAAAACCCAGAAAAAGCTGGTGATGGAGTGTGCTCCAGCCCAAGATAGATGGGGAGTATATGAGTTCATTTTCATTGTAGTCCATGGGTTGAAGATTTCAGGCATTTTAGTCCAGACCACCACAAACCTTCCCAGGTTCCCTGATTATTGTGTTAAGACTGCAGGAGTGTCCAATAATAAATCTGATAACTGCATGGAGAGCCCAAGGCCACATACACTGGAATTAGCAAACCCAATACAATGCATAGTATACACAGGTCCAAATCTAATCAAGGAACTAGAAGAAACATTATTATTTCATATGAAAACGTTTAGATGTTGGAAAACATGGGGGATAAAAAAAACAAGCTAAATTGAGATAAGTGTAAAATAATTCTAATTTACATGCAATTTCTCATAAACAAACTCTGACACTCTATATGAGTTCTGACCTTTCCCAGCAGGTCACACCTGGTATTGCTTCATTTTCCCTTTGGTGATTATAAACCGCTAAGGAAGTTCGTTCCTTTCTTCAAAGTCAGATCAGTACATTGCACTGCGAGAAGCTGATTGGCTATAAACCATTAGGAGAGATTAACTGGAATTAAAACCTTGGTTCAGGGGAAACTTTCCCAACATACATGAATGTACGGTTGTTATGCCAAATACTAGCTCCTTTGTGTTACACATACACAATATAACTAAACCTGTAACATAGTAATTGAGGTTGAATAAAGACATATGTCCATCAAGTCCAACCTATACACTTTTTTTTTTTAACCCTAACAGTTGATCCAGAGGAAGGCAAAAAAAAAAAAAAAAAAAGGGGGGGGGGGGAA
Organism: Hymenochirus boettgeri; assembly: GCA_019447015.1. NCBI lineage: Eukaryota > Metazoa > Chordata > Amphibia > Anura > Pipidae > Hymenochirus > Hymenochirus boettgeri. Next base: position 268,830,751 of record CM033473.1, on the reverse strand, counting down.
TTCGTTCCTGACTCCAAACGGCAATCGAAAGTATCCCTGGATCAACCAGATTTATAGTATATATGTATTATACCAGAAATTCTCAATTTATAGTATCCCTGTCCAACCAGATTCAAAATATATTTATTAATACCAGTATTTTCAATATTATATAGTACCACTCCCTGTACCAACCAGAACCAGTATATGTATTATACCAGTAATTCTCAATATTATATAGTATCCCTGTACCAACCAGAACTACAGTATATGTATTAATACCAGTAATCTCAATATTATTAGTATCCCCGTACCAACCAGAGCTACAGTATATGTATTAATACCAGTATTCTCAATATTATATAGTATCCTGTACCAACTAGAACTACAGTATATGTATTAATACCAGTAATTCTCAATATTATATAGTATCCCTGACCAACCAGAACAACAGTATATATTTCATACCAGTAATTCTCAATATTTTTAGTATCCCTGTACCAACCTGAACTACAGTATATTATTAATACCAGTATTTCTCAATATGATATAGTATCCCTGTACCAACCAGAACTACAGTATATGTCTTAATACCAGTAATTTTCAATATTATATAGTATCCCGTACCAATCAGATCTACAGTATATGTATTAATACCAGTAATTCTCAATATTATATAGTATCCCTGTACCAACCAGAACTACAGTATATATATTCATGCCAGTAATTCTCAATATTTTATAGTATCCCTGTACCAACCTGAACTACAGTATATTTATTAATACCAGTATTTCTTAATATGATATAGTACCCTGTACCAACCCGAACTACAGTATAGTATTAATACCAGTAATTCTCATAATTATATAGTTCCCCGTACCAACCAAATCTACAGTATATGTATTAATACCAGTATCTCAATATTTTTTAGCTTTGAAACTTTTCATGATTTTAAAGCTATCAATTAACTTGCCATTACCACATCTGCTGGAAGACAGTTCCACAATTTTACCATTCTCACTGTAAAGAAACCTTTCCTAACCTGAAGATGAAACTTCTTTTCTTCCAATCTTAAAGAATGTCCAAGAGTCCCCTGACAGGACCTATTCGTGAACAATGCACTAGAGACTTTATTGTATGGCCCATTAATATATTTGTATAAGGTTTTCATATCCCCACGCAAACGTCGCTTCTCAGGTTGGTGTAAACAGCCCTAACTTGTCTAATCTGCCTGCATATTTAAGCCCTTCCATTCCCCTTATTAATTAGTTGCCCTTCTCTGAACTGCTTCCATTTTCAAGATGTCCCTTTGTATATGGGATTTCAAAACTGCGCCGTATATTCCAAAGAGCCTTACCAGTGACTTGTAAAGAGGGAGAATAATATTTTTCTCTCTTGAATCTATTCCTCTCGTTATACAAGAAAATATCTTGCTAGCTCGAGCCGTTGCTGTCTGGCATTGTTTGCTACACCTAAGTCTGTTATCTACCAGAACCCCCAGACCCAAATCTTTTTCCAGATTCACTTAACACAGAGTTATTTATGGTGTAGGTGGCACAGGGATTATTAAATCCCAAATGCATCACCTTACATTTATCAACATTGAATCTCATTTGCCATTCTGCTGCCCATTTTGATATCATCTAGATCTGCTTGCACATCATTCGAAGTTTCCAAAGCTCTGCATAGTTAAGTTTCATCAGCAAACATGCTCTCAATGCCCCCTTCTAAGTCATTTATAAACAGATTAAACAGAAGCGGCCCCAGTACAGAACCCTGAGGCACTCTGCTATATATGTGTATATATAACATGGAGGCATTATACATTTTATATTTAAATTGCTTTTTGATTTTATATATTTTACAATTTAATTAAAAGTAAAAAAAAAGAGGTTTTGCAGTAGACCAGTAAAAAGCTAACTTCTAATTGGATGTTGCAGATCTATTTATCTATACTGTAGATAAGGGTGTATGTAATAAGAGGTGCAAAATTCTGTACTTGTTATTACTTAAAGGGGAACTGTGGTCTCCAAACAAGTTGAGTCTACGTGCTCCAGCACAAGATATAAAGAAATGACTGACAAAAGTTAATGGGTGGGAGGCTGACATGTGACATTCCTAAGGCTTCTCCTGCCAGTGCCACTGGCGAGCACAGCCTCAGACTCCCTCAGTGTGTGAGGGAGACAGGAAGTCCCTCCTCCTCTCTGCTGTGTGAAGGACCTGCAGAGAAGGTAAGGGAATCTACAGCCCTTCACTGTCACTCTGTGAAAAGGCTGTTTCCACAGTGTTTTTTTTGGGGGGGGGTATGGGGGGGTGTCAGAGTGGCCCACAGCGCCTGTGGTGGGTGGGGCCTGGCACCCTGAGTGGGCGGGCCACGCACCCATGAGTGGGGAGGGCCACATGGCTGTAAGGGAATGGGCCAAGGGGGGCCTACAACTGAGGGACCATGGGGTCCATGAGTGGAGGGACCAGGGGGGCTGCAAGGGGAGGAGACACAGGGCAGAAGTGGCAGGGGACCTGGTGATGCTGCTGCCATATCCCACCAAAAAATGTAATATCTTCAAAACTATGTAAAATAAACAATGAAAATAAATTGCAAAAATTCTCAGGAGAGCAATTCCTATCAATTTACCTAAAGTCATTTTTGGACCACAGCTCTGAGAAAGAGAGAGAGCGATAATTTGCAACATCCAATCAGAAGTTAGCTTATTACTCTATTTTTATTGCTTTATAATTTTATATATTTTCCTAAATCTCATTTCTAAAACATATCACTTTGACTTTAACATGAGCCTGCAGCATATCAGTCTTGTTCTATTATAGTTATAGTTAGGATGTAGCTGTATAAATCATATATCTCAAAGACATTATTTAAACCCAAGTGTGCAGTATCCAATATTACATTATCTAAAATGAGCCCTTGCCTTCATATTGTGCAACTTTCTTCATCGTAAAACACTGCAACACATGACAGTTGTTCCGAACCATTGGATGGAAAATCATTAAATGTGTTTCTATGGTTCCCTGTCTGCATTTTCCCAGTTAGGTCATAGCCTTACTAGCGTGTTTCTACTGCTTACGAGAAACACGTTAGAGGCTGTTTTTGCACGTGAGAAACACATGCCAGCTAACACAATCTGGTGCCACGCTTGTGTCTCTGTGATCTGTTTTCGAGTGTGCATGGGGGTCACCATTATTTTTGCGGATTACATTTGTAAATAGCGCACTATTGAGCGGATCGCAGCGCAGAAAGATGGCAACGTGAGTAAAATGCGCACTGATGTACCTCGCGTTGCGGTCCTTATAATATGGCCTCAGCCTTAACCCTATTAGAAGGAAAAAGAGAAAAAGCAATTAGTTGTAACCAGTTTGGTCAGCCAGACATCATTGGTCAAAGTTAGTAGAAGAACGTTTTGATTGGCCTACAAATTATTTGAAAAAAATCTCAGGGTGCAGAATAGTTTCAATAGTAGGGCAATTTTAACATTATATAAATAAGGCAGAGGATGACCACACTTTTAATTGGATCTGGCAAACTCTTCCCACGAGAAACCCAGAATAGGGGTATAAGGTGTTGGTGGCACTTAGTGGGTGCACACTATAAAAAGAAAAAAACAGTCCTGGTTATACATCAATTCTGCTTTAAACATAATAAAATCTGATAGTATCACCATCCTGGTCACTACTTGTTAAAGATTAAATAAAATGTTAACATAGAGAAAACTTCCTATAGGCAAGTTAATGCAATAATGGTAATAATTTTGATATTCATTTGAATTTGTTTAGTGCCCCATATTTATTAATATTTCACGCTGTGTAAGAACAAATACAGCTAGACATGGCACTGTTTAAATCTACTTCACCTCGCATTTCTAATGCCATAAAACAGTATTTGCTTTAAAAATAAGTAACGAACCTATAAATAGGTGTTTCCGAGCTGCTCGCGATTTTAAACAGGAATCTACTATAATTTCCCACTGCTAGGAATAATATTAATATCTTATACAACGCCCCACACAGGGTCCCTGTTAACTTTTTATAGCCCAGAGGACCACTAGGAATTAAATCTACTGTATATATGGTATGGAACTATAAGTATATATGGCACAGTACTGTTAGTATATATGGCACAGTACTGTTAGTATATATGGCACAGTACTGTTAGTATATATGGCACAGTACTGTTAGTATATATGGCACAGTACTGTTAGTATATATGGCACAGTACTGTTAGTAATATTGGCACATACTGTTTAGTAATATGGCACGTACTGTTGTAATATGGCACATATGTTAGTATATATGGCACAGTACTATTAGTATTTATGGCACGGTGCTGTTAGTATATATGGCAATCTACTGTTAGTATATATGGCAATGTACTGTTAGTATATATGGCAATGTACTGTTAGTTATATATGGCAATGTACTGTTAGTATATATGGCACGGTACTGTTAGTATATATGGCAATGTACTGTTAGTATATATGGTTACTGTAGTATATGGCATGGTACTGTTAGTATTTTATGGCAGGTACTGTTGTAATATGGCAATGTACTGTTAGTATATATGCAATGTACTGTAGTATATTGACTGCTGTTAGTATTTATGGCACGGTACTGTTAGTATATATGGCATGCTACTGTTAGTATATATGGCACGGTACTGTTAGTATATATGGCATGGTACTGTTAGTATAGTATATATGGCATGGTACTGTTAAATATATGGCATGGTACGGTTAGTATATATGGCATGGTACTGTTAGTATATATGCATGGTACGTTGAGTTATTATGGCATGTACTGTTAGTATATATGGCATGGTACTGTTAGTATATATGGCATGGTACTGTTAGTATTAGTATATATGGCATGGTACTGTTAATATATATGGCATGGTACCGTTAGTATATATGGCATGGTACCGTTAGTATATATGGCATGGTCTGTTAGTATTTATGGCACAGTACTGTAAGTATATATGGCACAGTATTTTGGAAGCATTTATTTATACACAGACAAAATGCTAAATGGGCAGGTTAAGGTCATTAGGATGCACTGAACTTCCCCTTTAATACATACAAAAAATAGAAGCCTAGTGCTTATATTTTACTTTACCATTGTATTGCGACTTTAAAAGCCTGCCCTTCTCTATGGATAAATTAAAGCAATTAGTTCAATAACTTGGCCAAATTATTTTAAGCCCAGCAACCACTACACGGTTTGCTTTATTCTGCTGGCTCCTAACTTTTAACCTTTTTTACTTAAGCAACTTTTTACCTTCTTAGGAGACGTAATTCTCCAACTTTATCTTTATATCAGTACCTGCCTTTTATGAGTTGAAAGTTCCTGCCGCTATTTTGCTTGCTTTTCTTGGGACTGACTCTCCAGCTTTCAGTACTTGAACACATGACACACTGTGGTACACATTTCCCAGAGGATTGGTCAAACCCCCAATGCAACAAGCAATATATATATAGAAATGGGATAGTATACATCCACACAGAGTGCAACTAGAGACCAAATTAATTCAATACATACAAAAAATAGAAGCCTAGTGCACATCCAATCAATTTGCTTATATTTTACTTTAGTTTACTTACCCAAGAAAGCAAGTGAAAGAGCAGCAGGGATTTCATCTCATAAAATGCAGGTACTGATATAAAGACAAAGTTTGAGAATTACGTCTCCTAAGAAGGTAAAAAGAAGTAAAAAAGGTTAAAAGTTAGGACCCAGCAGAATAAAGCAAACCTTGAAGTGGTTGTTGGGCTTAAAATAATTTGGCCAAGTTATTGAACTAATTGCTTTAATTTATTCAGAGAGAAAGGCAGGCTTTTTAAAGGTTATGTCCACCCCCAAAACTATAATCCCCCCCACTACTGGCCCCACTGTGGAGTGTAATAAAATCTTTACCTTACATCCCGGCTCCAAGTGGTTCTCCTATAATCCCCCCCCAAAGTCCCCAAAACTGCCCACCAGGAGGATAGCAGACTCTGCCTCCTGTCTCCCCTCCGGGAGAAGTTTGGCATGCGTACTTCAGCCCTTCTCCCCCTCCCTCTCCCACCCTCTCCCACCCACTTTGGTCTCCCTCCCCCTAGCGTGAATTCCTTTTGGTATGTTATAGTCCATGTTCCCCCTGCCCCAACCACTATAATAATATTCTCAGACAGTCCCCCGATCATTACTTACCTTACCTCTCTCCTTTTACGTTCAGAGCAGCTGGCAGCCGCATTCATAATTGGCTGCCTCTCAGCCAATCACAGACACAGTTGCCAATCCCGCCCCCTGTTTGCAGTTCTGTGCAAGCAGAGGGCCGGGGCATTGCGGCGAAGGAGAGAGGTAAGGTAAGTAATGATCGGGGGAGTTTCTGAGAATATAATTATAGCGGTTGGGGCTGGGGGAACATAGACTATAATATACTAAAAGTTTCTATAAAGGGTGGACATGCCCTTTAAGTCGCAATTCAGTGGTAAAGTAAAATATAAGCAAATTAATTGGATGTGCACTAGGCTTCTATTTTTTGTATGTATTGAATTAATTCGTTCTCTTTTTGCACTCTGCGTGGACGTATACTATCCCATTTATATATATATAGAACTTCCCCTTTAAGGTAAAAGGATACATTTTTAAGCCATATTTAATAAACTAACAAAGAAATGTGTAGAGGAATTGTCTTGACCATGGTAGGAGTGACCTTTTGGCAGTGAAACTTGTTACCCATAAACATCGTACCTGTTAACCAACCACACACCCCTTATTTTTCACCCCTAAAACATAGACCAATGCGTGGCTTGGAGGAAAAGGTCACTGCATATTTATTGAACTGCACGTAAAGATACAAAACATTTTACGCCATAACTCATTGATTTGGAGTGCGACTTTCTCATCTCACCTGTATACTCCATAGCCATAAACAACACAACTATTTAATAACAATAATCTTCTTCTCCAGATGGTCCATGGGAATGGGCTGCTTTTGGCGAAAAGGCCACTGGAACCCCAACTTGGTCCCCCAATTTGCTGTTACAACCCACTAAACAAAAATATATTTGAATTTTGAAGGGAGGCACACTCATAGAGAATTATTCATATTAATAATTTATTCATGTGCTGAAAACCAGGTACACAACGTTTCGGGGGGTTTAACACAACGTTTCAGAGGGTCTATGAGTATGCCTCCCATCAAAATTCAAATATATATTGCAATTTACCGTTTGTGGCACGGATCAATAGGGGGAGCACCTCAGAACTTACCTGTTGAACGACTCCACAGGCTCCACTAAACAAAAACCCTGTACTGCCCAACCTAAGCTCACCACCAACCCAGTAATACCCAACTGGAAAACTGAGAGAGAGAAACCTTAAAACAAGATGTAAATCAGGGTAGGAGGCTGACACCAATTCCTTGCTACTCCCCTACACAGTGTGATGTTTCTATTTTTCTCCTCACCTAACCCTGTTAATGTAGTGCTTTGGGCCCTCTTAAGGCCAGTAACTAATTGCACAAGGCAGGGCTATTCTAGTGGAGATACCTCAGGGCACCAGTTGGTTCCATTATGGCCTTTTTAGTCTGTTAGTTCATTGTGGGGGCTGTTTGTAAAATCTGCCTGGCAAGTAGTAGAATTTGGTTCGGGTTGAGGTATGTGCAGTGGCGGCTCCAGCTCCAGAGTTTTCCGGGGGCACAACATGGGCACAAAGGCTAACAAAAGGGGCACATTAAAAAACACCAATAATCTATGTCAGTACAATGTAAGGTGTATGATCTGATAACACTGATCCCCTGCCAAGTATGTCAGACAGCACATTATCTGGATGCTATGGCACTCCTTACCTCCTAGCCATACAGACACCTCTGGTGACAAGAGAAACAGTCATGCGCACAGCCCTCGGTTCTCTATACTTCCCCCCTCTACTGCCTCATGTCAGTAAGAAGCAGAGAGACTGGCAGTGTCACATGACCCCAATCCGATCGTACCTTCATGATTGAGCTATTCAGATCCAGACAGGGCTATTTGGTTACAGGCTGCTTTGTTTGGATCGGACCTTGCCGGGGACATTAAGACAGTGGGACTGATTTTAAAATCCGGGACTGTTGGCGTGTATGTATGCTGCCACTGGCCAGACCGTATTAGGGATTATTACAATTTTTTTTTAAAGAAAACTTTATTTATTACTTACATTGCCCGGCAGGGACAACAGATGGCCGGAACCACACATTGTAAAAGCAGTGCAGTTTGGAAGGGGGGCACTGCAGCTGTGAACTGGGGCACGTGTCCCATTGTGCCCCAGTGTAGCGCCGCCACTGGGTATGTGGCCAATAGAATCGCACTATGGAAAGACTGTGCACTGCTATTTGTTGAAAAACGCTATATTTCAAAACCAGAACTGCCGCCAGGACACACACAATTAAATCACATTATCACTTTAATGATAATTAAACAACGTTTCTCACTATAAAACTATGAGTCATCTATTCTTACCAACTGCTTGTACTTGCACCAGACAGGAAAGTTGACATCAGTCTTTTCCTCTGTACAGCTTTCTGTACTCACCGGGTATCGACCTACAGTTAAAGGGCCTGTACACCAAACACAAAAATGTATACTTACCTCAACCCCAAAACTTACTTACCTCATAGATGTTCTTGAAGCCAGATCTTCCATCTGGTCTTCTCCATGACTCCACCCCCTTCTTCCAAGGTTCTTCCCTTCTCTTAGAGCTGTACAAACTTGTTACAAGCTCACACTTGCTCAGAAGAGGAAGCTTGGGCTGCAGCATATAGCCGTCATGGACATGATTGACTGCTGCTATTGGGAAGAAGACAGAGGACAACAGAAGATCAGGCTTCAGGAACATCTACGGGATGGGAAAGTATTGAGGTTCAGGGGAGTAGGGAAGGTAAGTATACATTTTGAGTAGAGAACAGAGACATAGGGGCATATTTATAAACGGCCGTTAAGTTTTCGCCACTGGGTTTTCCACTGTTGTAGCCAAAATCGCTATTAACGTGATTTATAAAAAGGCGAAATCCGGCGGCAAAAAATTATCATCGCATCAGTTACCACTCGTTTCTAGTTATAAAGCGGCGGTAACTGTGCTGTGGCGTTAATCTCGGCCGTTTCAATTCACCAACTTTGGGTTGGCAAAAACGGCTGAGATTGCATGGGGTCGGGACAGGGGTGTATGCCCAACCTGCCGTGGGTGGTCGCATTCGCCAGAGGGGCACTGCGGGGTGCACGCCCACCCGCCCTCACCCCCCCATGGCGAGGGTGACACCCTAACCCCCTGCGGGACAGACATAACACAACCTCTTCCCAGCAGCCCCACCCAGCCCCCTGCTCCGTACATTGGGTTTGAGTTCTCTTCACCACTATACTGTACTGCAGAAATGCTTTCCCTCCAGCCAGGCTCCTACTCTTTACTTTCTAGGACTTTGGGCAGACATTACAGGAGAACCATTTGGAGCAGAGAGGTAAGGTAAGGATTTTTACACACTACACAGTGGGGCCAGTAGTGGGGGAGAATCACGGTAACCCGTTACATCCAATTAGATGTTTGCTTTTCTTATTCCTACTGCACTAGGAATGTTATGTGCCTGCCTGACCCACTTATTGCACATTATTGTATGTGTTAATTACACACAATTCTCCTATTATAACCATCTTTAGATAGGCTAAAGCCGCACAGATCTTCTATTTTTACAGAATCACAAAGAAACTCCCAGATTAGGCGCTACGCCTGGTTAATTTTCCAATCGTCAACCCAAAGGCATGGAAAGCCAAGACCCACCACCATTCACTAACCGAATATCCCAAGGAAACCTTTAATGCAGTTAATACTCTATGGGCCTTTGATGTAAAGGTGCTGCACAACCAGATCTCCTTTCCAGTAACAGGAACACCTTTCATATTGGATTTAGCGTGCAGAAAGTGATCTGTATAATTACAAGACATCAATGGAAAGGGGGTTATCAGGGAACACAGCCATTATACTGTATCCTGTATTATGTTTATGTTTGGTTCACAAGTTCAGGTGCAGCATGTTGGAGCCAGGGGCTAATTTACTTTGTAGGAGGTGCAAAAATTTGGATCAACCAATCATATGTTATCAAAAGGTTTCTAATTAGTGCAAATTGACAGCTCTTAGGGCTCGGCCACACTAACGTGTTTTTAGCGCGTTTGCGCATGCGTTTTTGTAATTTAATATTATAATGAAAAATGATGCATGCAAAATGCAAACACATGCGCTAACGGGTGTGCATAGATTTCTATTCACGTTTCACATTTGCGCATGCGTTTTTAGTTAACATGGAAATCGATGCGCATGCATTTGCGTTTTGCGGGCACCATTTTTGATTATAGTGTTAAAATAAAAAAAGCACGCACAAATGAGGCGCAGCGCGCAACAGTGCACATAATTCGCACACGCTTGCGTGCATGATTTAGTGCGCTTTAGTGGGGCCTCAGCCTTAGTAAAATTTTATATTAAATAACCCCTTTTTTTATTTATTTAAAGGGCATGTCCAGCCAAAAAATAAAGAAGTCTTTGTATTACCCCCCAAAACCTTAGTTGTGTTTTAACTTTACCTTAATCCGGCGCTCCCATGATGAGATATACTTACTTTTATTTCAGCCAATCGCTCGCCAGAAGTCCCGCCTCCAGCTTGTTTAGAGCTGGTTATGAGCAAGCAGGAGCAGAGCACGCTCATGAACAGCTCTTCTGGGAATGGACTGTCAGCCATTGGTCATTACATCACAGCCAGTACAGACAAGACTTACCCAGAAGGAGGCAGGAGGTGGGACTTCCGGCAAGGGGTCGGCTGAGGTAAAAGTAAGTATATCTCAGCATGGGAGCGTCCGATTAAGATAAGGTTAAAACTAAGGTTTTGGAGGGGGGGTAATAAGGCTAAAAATAATTATTTATGTTTTGGTTGGACATGCCCTTTAATGATATTACTGAACTACAGCTCTTAGCTGCTCGGGGTGATATAGGAATGTGGTAAAGGCAAAGATGAAAGTTAACAAACCATACAATATATTTCTACCAAACCTTCTGTTTTGCTGGTGGTGTTCAGTGTAATGTACAAGTGTACTTTAAACTTGGTGAACACATTACTGTGAAAGGGCCAATACGTTATTAGTCCTTTTGGTTACGTGTCGGCATCAGAACCGGCTGTTACAGTCGGAAAATTTCCCTCTGTTGCGGTCGCCCCCCTGTACTAAATTATAGGGAGTCACCCATGATCATAGGGTGTGTGGCATTCACAATATCCCTACACTTTATATACTATACTTCATATAGGGCAAACGCTTATGACTGTCTGTAGCCTGATCTTTAAAAGATGACAGACAGACTCGTACTGTGTGTGCCCAGCTTTACTCAGGTCAGGTCTCAGCACGGTTCCCCCATCCAAAGGATACCACACAGACAGTTGCGCAGACTTGTTAACTGACATTCTAAATGGCCCAGGTGCACATACATTCCGTATGGTAATTATGGATTTCAACACCATTGTGGATATTAACCAGAAAATAACAATTACCTTTCTAATTACATGACACTTGGCCTTGACATAAAGGTGCTGGCATTTTCTATTGGAAGCTACATTTACATAGATTAGATAGAAAGATAGCCAGATTGATTGATAGATAGAGGCGCTGTCAGCAGTTATGCGGTCTAATGGCAATTAGTCTGTTAATGGAGACTGCTCACTCCTGCTATCTTACCCTCCAACTGTAGAAAATATACATGGGTCTACATTCACATATATTGTGTACATTATAGGGTCACAAGACATCACCCATCAAGGAATAGATTTTGGTATTTATTATGCAAAATAGATTACAGACAAACCGATAATTGACAGCTTACATTATTTCAATTAAAATAAAATGTATAAAGTATAATATGAAGGAAGAATGAATTATATATAGTGTATGTAGGTATGTGTGTATACAAATGTGCATGTGTGTGTAAAGGCTTGTACAGACGTGCAATTGCGGGTTTCAATGATCCCCTAACGTTCGACCGTTTCCGCTGATAAAGCGCCTACACACGGGCTGATTATCGGCTGAAACGTTCCCTCGTACACATCGTGCGTCGCGGGTTCGGACCCACAATCGCACATGTGTACGAGCCTTATGGCAGGAGCTCCCCTGACCTTTCTTTGTCTTGGAATATATGCAGGTTACTAAGTGGGCTGCGATATCCCCACCCTAATGTATACCCCCCACCTAATGATTGTACTACACACAGCCTATAAGTACCAATCTGTAAGAATCTGCCTGTCCTCTCTAAAAGATGTGGCAACACACAGTCACAACCTTTCTCCCTATATAATATATGTATAATGTATAGCAAGATCGCTTGTGACCGACTACTGGTTACTGGTATTGATGCATAAAGTAGAGTTAACCCAGGGATATTTCCGATTGCCATTTGCCCATCCTTAGCCTTTTTTTCTATAGAGTAATATAGCAGGGGGTTTACAAGCAGGTTTACACCAGCTGAGAAGATTAGTTACCTGTGTGCAAGCCAAGCCCTCTCTTATCACCTTACTCATGTGTCCATACTGGGAAAAATCACGCCACTCATTTCAAAACAGATATGACTAATATTACAAGGTGACACCTACGTTATCCCTGGAGTCAGGGAAGCTTGGATCAAAGATTAACCTGCCTTCCTGTATTTAGCTGACATTTTACGCCTCCACATTGCCCTCCACTGACTCATTTCCAACATAGAAATTGGGGACAGTCTATGGTGGAAGGAAAGGTGATGTATATTACACATATAGAACAGGTATGTTACCTGACTGGGCACCCTCGTCTCTAAATAGGACCGTTTATAACACTGCTTTCATTTATTAAAAGGGGAGTTCAATGGAAGGCAATTTAATTGTTTTTATTTACTTACGGTACAGGGTCTGTATCGACCAGAAAATCTCCGTTCCGCCTTCTACTGAATCCCTCGTTTAACATTTCAGACATTTGAGACTGGGTAACCCTGTAATCGGACCCTCATTTCCTCTATTTGTTGCTTTCTTATAGGAGGATCCAAGTTATTTCTTATGACTCTACAGATCTGAGATATTGGCATAGATTTGTTTACCACTGGGTGGAAGCTATTATAGGGTGATCTCTATTATAGGGTGATAGCTATTATAGGGTGATCTCTATTATAGGGTGATAGCTATTATAGGGTGATCTTTATTATAGGGTGATAGCTATTATAGGGCGATAGCTATTATAGGGTGATCGCTAATATAGGGCGATAGCTATTATAGGGTGATCTCTATTATAGGGTGATAGCTATTATAGGGTGATCTTTATTATAGGGTGATAGCTATTATAGGGTGATAGCTATTATAGGGTGCTCTCTATTATAAGGTGATAGCTATTATAGGGTGATCTCTATTATAGGGCGATAGCTATTATAGGGTGATCTCTATTATAAGGTGATAGCTATTATAGGGTGATCTCTATTATAGGGTGATAGCTATTATAGGGGATCTTTAGGTGATAGCTATTATAGGTGTAGTCTTTATTATAGGGGTGATAGCTCTTATGGGTGATTCTATTATAGGGTGATAGCTATTATAGGGATCTCTATTATAGGGTGATAGCTATTATAGGGTGACTCTATGATGGGTGGATAGCTATTATAGGGTGATCTTTCTATTATAGGGTATAGCCTATTATAGGGTGTCTCTATTATAGATGTGATAGCTTATTATAGGGTGTCTCTATTATAGGCGATAGCTATTATAGGGGCTCAGGGTGATCTCTTATAGGGTGATAGATATATGAGGGTGATCTTATTATAGGGTGACTAGCGATTAAGGGCGTAGCTATTATTAGCGGGGATCTCTAATATAGGGCGATAGCTATTATAGGGTGACTCTATTATGAGTTGATAGCTATTATATGGGTTATCTTATTATAGGGTGATAGCTATTATAGGGGTGATCCTCTATTATAGGGGTGATAGCTATTATAGGGTGATCTCTATTAGTTGATGCTATTATAGGGTGATCTTTATTATAGGGTGTAGCTATATAGGGTGATACTATTATAGGGTGCTCTCTATTATAGTTGATAGCTTTATAGGGTGATCTCTATTATAGGGCGATAGCTATTATAGGGTGATCTCTATTATAGGTGATAGCTATTATAGGGTGATCTCTATTATAGGGTGATAGCTATTATAGGGTGATCTCTATTATAGGGTGATAGCTATATAGGGTGATTTCTATTATAGGGCGATAGCTCTTATAGGGTGATCTCTATTATAGGGCAATAGCTATTATAGGGTGATCTCTATTATAGGGTAATCTCTATTATAGGGTGATAGCTATTATAGGATGATCTCTATTATAGGGTGATCTCTATTATAGGGTGATAGCTATTATAGAGGGATCTCTATTACAGGGTGATCTCTATATAGGGTGATAGCTATTATAGGGTGATCTCTTTTAAAAGGTGATAGCTATTATAGGATAGCTATTATAGGGTGATGCTATTATAGGGTGATCTCTATTATAGGGTGATAGCTATTATAGGGTGATCTCTTTTATAAGGTGATAGCTACTATAGGGTGATAGCTATTATAGGGTGATCTCTATTATAGGGTGATAGCTATATAGGGTGATCTCTATTATAAGGTGATAGCTATTACAGGGTGATCTCTATTATAGGGCAATAGCTATTATAGGGTGATCTCTATTATAGGGTGATCTCTATTATAGGGTGATGCTATTATAGGAGATCTCTATTATAGGGTGATCTCTATTTTAGGGTGACAGCTATTGTAGGTGATTTCTATTATAAGGTGATAGCTATTATAGGGTGATCTCTATTATGGGGTGATAGTTATTATAGGGTGATCTCTTTTATAGGGTGATCTCTATTATAGGGTGATAGCTATTATAGGGTGATCTCTATTATAGGGCGATTGCAATTATAGGGTGATCTCTATTATAGGGTGATAGCTAATATAGGGTGATTTATATTATAGGGCGATTGCTATTATAGGGTGATCTCTATTATAGGGTGATAGCTATTATAGGGTGATTTCTATTATAGGGCATAGCTATTATAGGGTGATCTCTATTATAGGGCGATAGCTATTATAGGGTGATCTCTATTATAGGGCGGTAGCTATTATAGGGTGATCTCTATTATAGGTTATAGCTATTATAGGGTGATCTCTATTCTAGGTGATAGCTATTATAGGGTGATTTCTATTATAGGGCGATCGCTATTATAGGGTGATTTCTATTATAGGGCGATCGCTATTATAGGGGTGATCTCTATTATAGGGGGTGATAGCTATTATAGGGTGATTTCTATTATGGGCTATAGCTATTATAGGGTGATCTCTATTATAGGGTGATAGCTATAATAGGGTGATCTCTATTATAGGGTGATCTCTATTATAGGGTGATTTCTATTATAGGGTGATCGCTATTATAGGGTGATCTCTATTTTAGGGTGACAGCTATTATAGGGTGATTTCTATTTAAGGTGATAGCTATTATAGGGTGATCTCTATTTTGGTGATAGTTATTATAGGGTGATCTCTTTTATAGGGTGATCTCTATTATAGGGTGATAGCTATTATAGGGTGATCTCTATTATAGGCGATTGGCTATTATAAGGGTGATCTCTATTTAAGGGTGATAGTCTAATATAGGTGTGATTTCTATTATAGGCGATTGCTATATAGGGTGGATCTCTATTATAGAGTGGATAGCTATTATAGGGTGATTCTATTATAGGGCGGAATAGCTATTATAGGGGGATCTCTATTATAGGGGCATAGCTATTATAGGGTGATCTCTATTATAGGGCGGTAGCTATTATAGGGTGATCTCTATTATAGGGTGATAGCTATTATAGGGTGATCTCTATTATAGGGTGATAGCTATTATAGGGTGATTTCTATTATAGGGCGATCGCTATTATAGGGTGATTTCTATTATAGGAGATGATAGGTGCTTATTAGTAGTGGGTGATCTTTATGGGCTGATAGCTATTATAGGGTGATCTCTATATAGGGCGATAGCTATTATAGGGTGATCTCTATTATAGGGTGATAGCTATTATAGGGTGTACTATTATAGGGGATAGCTATTATAGGGTTGATGCTATTATAGGGTGATTTCTATTATAGGGCTATAGCTATATAGGGTGATGCTTATTATAGGGTGATAGAATCTATTATAGGGTGTCTCTAGATTATAGGGTGATAGCTATTATAGGGTGATGCTAGTGATCTCTATTATAGGGGATCTCTATTAAATAGGGTGAAAGCTATTATAGTTGATTTTCTATTATGGGCTATTAGCTATTATAGGGTGATCTCTATATAGGGTGATAGCTATTATTGGGTGATAGCTATTATGGGGGTATATCTATTATAGGGCATATAGCATATAGGGTGATTTCTATTATAGGGTGATAGCTAATTATAGGGGTGATTTCTATTATAGGGCGATAGCTATTATAGGTGATCTCTATTATAGGGTATAGCTATTATAAGGGTGATCTCTATTTAGGGTGATCTCTATTATAGGGTGATTTTCCTATTATGGCGATAGCTATTATAGGGTTATCTCATTATAGGTGATAGCTCTTATAGGGTGATAGCTATTATAGGGTGATCTGCTATTATAGTGTTTATCTCTATTATAGGGTGATACTTATTATAGGGTGATAGCTATTTAGGCGATAGCTATTATAGGTGATCTCTATTATAGGGTGATAGCTATTAATAGGGTGATCTCTTTAGTGTTAGCTATTATAGGGTGACTCTATTATAGGGTGATAGCTCTTATAGGTGGACTCTATTATAGGTTGATGCTATTATAGGGTGATCTTTATTATAGGGTGATCTGCTATTATAGGGTGATCTCTATTATAGGGTTGAAGCTATTATAGGTGATCTCTATTATAGGGTGATATTCTATATAGGGTGATCTTATTATAGGTGCTCTAGCTATTATGGGTGTAGCTATTATAGGGTGATCTCTATTAAAGGTGATAGCTATTATAGGGTGACTCTATATTAGGGCGATAGTTTATAGGGTGATCTCTATTATAGGTGATAGCTATTATAGGGGTATCTCTATTATGGTATGCTTATGGTGATCTCTATTATAGGGTGATAGCTATTATAGGGTGATTTCTATTATAGGGCGATAGCTCTTATAGGGTGATCTCTATTATAGGGCAATAGCTATTATAGGGTGATCTCTATTATAGGGTAATCTCTATTATAGGGTGATAGCTATTATAGGATGATCTCTATTATAGGGTGATCTCTATTATAGGGTGATAGCTTTATAGATGGATCTCTATTAAGGGTGATCTCTATTATAGGGGTGATAGCTATTATAGGGTGATCTTTTTAAAAAGGTGATAGCTATTATAGGGTGATAGCTATTATAGGGTGATCTCTATTATAGGGTGATAGCTATTATAGGGTGATCTCTTTTATAAGGTGATTAGCTACTATAGGGTGATAGCTATTATAGGTGAGGTGATCTCTATTATAGGGTGATAGCTATTATAGGGTGATCTCTATTATAAGGTGATAGCTATTACAGGGTGATCTCTATTATAGGGCAATAGCTATTATAGGGTGATCTCTATTATAGGGTGATCTCTATTATAGGGTGATAGCTATTATAGGGTGATCTCTATTTTAGGGTGACAGCTATTATAGGGTGATTTATATAGAAGGTGATGCTTTATATATAAGGGTGATCTCTATTATTGGGTGATAGTTATTATAGGGTGATCTTTTTTATAGGGTGATCTCTATTATAGGGTGATAGCTATTATAGGGTGATCTCTATTATAGGGCGATTGCAATTATAGCGGGTGATCTCTATTATAGGGTGATAGCTAATATAGGGTGATTTATATTATAGGGCGATTGCTATTATAGGGTGATCTCTATTATAGTGGTGATAGCTTTATAGGGTGATTTCTATATATAGGGTAGCGATGTATTATAGGGTGATCTCTATTATAGGGCGGTAGCTATTATATATGGGTGATCTCTATTATAGGGTGATTCTATTATAGGTGATCTCTATTATAGGGTGATTGCTATTATAGGGGTGATTTCTATAAAAGGGCGGCATCGCTATTATGGTGATTCATTATAGCGGCGATCGCATATCTATAGGGTGATCTCTATTATGGTGAACTAGTAATAGGGTGATTTCTATTATATAAGGGCTTATAGCTATTATAAAGGGTGATCTCTATTAATTTATAGGGTAAGCTATAAATAGGGTGATCTCTATTATATAGAGGTGATCTCTATTATAGGTGATTTCTATTATAGGGTGTTCGCTATTAGAGGGTGATCTCTATTTTAGTGTGGACAGCTATTATAGGGTGATCTCTATTATAAGGTGATAGCTATTAGAGGTATAAGGGTGATCTCTATTATTGTTTGGGTGATAGTTTTTATAAGGGTGATCTCTTTTATAGGGGATCTCTATTATAAAGGTGATTCTATATAGGGTGATCCTATTATAGGGATTATAGGGCGATTTGCTATTATAGGGTGATCTCTATTATAAGGGTGATAGCTAATATAGGGTGTTTTCTATTTCTAGAGTATAGGGCGATTGCTATTATATATAGGGTGAATCTCTATTATAAGATGAATAGCTATCTTATAGGTGATTCTCTATTATAGGGCATAGCTATATAGAGAGGGGCTATTAAGGGTGGATCTCTATTATAGCGATAGAGCTATTATAGGGGATTCTCTATTATAGGGCGGTAGCTTATTATAGGGTGATCTCTATTATAAGGGTGATAGCTATTATAGGGTGATCTCTATTATAGGTGATTAGCTATTATAGGGTGATTTCTATTATAGGGCGAGAAAGGGATATATAGGGCGATAAATGTATTATATATAATTATCAAGGGTGAATTTCTAGTAATAGTCTAAAGGAAATTCTATAGGCGGGCGATCGCTATTATAGGGTGATCTCTATTATAGGGTGATAGCTATTATAGGAGGTGTTTCTATTATAGGGGCGATAGCTATTATGGGTGACTCTAATATAGGGGAAGGAAGAGCTATATAGGGCATAAGCTATTCTAAAAATAATAAAGTGGTGATCTCTATTATAGGGTGATAGCTATTTAGGGTGATAGCTATTATAAAGGGTGATGCTCTATTATAGGGTGATAGCTATTAAGGTGATTTCTATTATAGGGCGATAGCTATTATAGGGTGATGTGTCTATTCTAGGGTGATCGCTATTATAAGGGTGAATCTCTAATTATAATAAGGGTTATCAGCTTTAATAAAAAGGGTGA
>CM033473.1:268734915-268811355 GCA_019447015.1 Hymenochirus boettgeri | reverse complement strand
AGCCCCTATAATAGCTATCGCCTATAATAGAGACACCCTATAATAAGCTATCACTATAATAGAGACACCCTATAATAGCTATCACCCTATAATAGAAAGATCACCCTATAATAGCTATCTCACCCATCAATAGAGGTCACCCTATAATAGCTATCACCCTATAATAGAGATCCCTATAATAGCTATCACCCTATAATAGAGATCACCCATAAAGCTATCACCCCTATAATAAAGATCACACCTATAATAGCTATCACCCTAAAGAGTCCCCTATAATAGCTAACCACCCTTATTATAGGGTGATCTCTATTATAGGGTGATCTCTATTATAGGGTGATCTCTATTATAGGGTGATTTCTATTATAGGGCGATAGCTATTATAGGGTGATCTCTATTATAGGGTTATAGCTATTATAGGGTGATCTCTATTATAGGGTGATCTCTATTATAGGGCGATTTCTATTATAGGGCGATAGCTATTATAGGGTGATCTCTATTATAGGGTGATAGCTATTATAGGGTGATAGCTATTATAGGGTGATAGCTATTATAGGGTGATAGCTATTATAGGGTGATTTCTATTATAGGGTGATAGCTATTATAGAGTGATCTCTATTATAGGGTGATAGCTATTATAGGGTGATCTCTATTATAGGGTGATAGCTATTATAGGGTGATCTCTATTATAGGGTGATCTCTAGTGATCTCTATTATAGGGTGATCTCTATTATAGGGTGAAAGCTATTATAGGGTGATTTCTATTATAGGGCTATAGCTATTATAGGGTGATCTCTAATATAGGGTGATAGCTATTATTGGGGGATAGCTATTATGGGGTGATAGCTATTATAGGGCAATAGCTATTATAGGGTGATTTCTATTATAGGGTGATAGCTATTATACGATGATCTCTATTATAGGGCGATAGCTATTATAGGGTGATTTCTATTATAGGGCGGTAGCTATTATAGGTTTATGGCTATTATAGGGTGATACAACCTAGTTAAGACCTACTGATCTGCTTCAGCTTATGTTTCATCCTCATATGTATTAATGCAATTGCAAAGCACCGCAGAAGATGTTGGTGCTATATAAATAAACAATAATACTAATAAAACCTACAACTCCCAGCATTCCTTAAATACAGAGGGAAGCCAGGGAATGCTGTGGTTTGTCGTTTTCAAACATCTGGCGGCACACCATTTGAGAATACCTGTACTATGGAATCAAATTGTTAACATCAGGCCACAAAGGTATAAGTGCATAAGTATATATACATTAATATGCATGTGTATATTTATTTATTTGTTTAAACATATATATATATATATATATATGAATATACTTTGAGGGAATAAACTCTAAGGCTGGGTACACACAATACCGATAATAGGGGATCCCGTCGGACACAATGGTCTTGGCCTATTATCAGCTGAAAACTTCTGTGACTGAAAATTTCTAACAGCCCCTATAGTTTATATAGAGGTAGTATCCTACACACCCCCATTACCATATTACACCATACATTCCATTAGAATACCAGGGTGTTCTCACTGGTCAATATGCAAGGAAAGAGGGAAAATCAGGAAGAACTCTTCTGGATTTATAAGCAGGGTTTTTATTTAGACACATCAGAAATGCGGTCATCTACGTGTTTTGGTCATTTTTAATTAGGCCATCAGTATCATCAGGATTATTGGACTGTATACACCAATCAAATTTAACAGTCACCCTTCCCGTCTGTCCCTTCCTCCGCCATACCTAAAGTGTGGCGTGCCACTCCTAACAAAACTGAACCTATATGTTTTCACTGTCCGACCAGGAGATCAAGTGCTACAGTGATAAGTGGGGTATATAACCTACTTACTTCGATAGTCGAACATCCATATTAAAATAACCAATGAGATGGATGAATTTATACTTAATACCATACCAGTAGAGTGCTAAAGTGATATAAAGTGGCTCAGTGGGCAACACGGTGGCTCAGTGGTTAGCACTGATACCTTGCAGCACTGAAGTCCTGAGTTCGATTCCACCCTTGGACACATCTGCAAGGAGTTTGTATGTTCTCCCCGTGCTTGCATGGGTTTCCTCCCCCACAATCATAAATACATACAGAGGTTGTATGTGTCAAATAAATGTGCTTAGATTGTAAGCTCTTCAGGGCAGGGCCTGATATGAATGTATACATGTAATTGTAAAGCGCTACGGAAGATGTTGGCGCTATATAAATCCAAAATAATAATAATAATAAAGTGCTCCCATTGTTGAGAACACTAAAGAGCCAATGAGTTTAAAATCAACGTTCTAGTAAAAGAAGAATCTCCTACTCATTAAAGTGTAACTACAAAATACATCCTCAGGTTTTGAATCATTATATCTTATTCACAAATAAAATCAGTAGGGTCAGGATATATATACACTAAAAACATCATAAAAGTGGTATCAATACTACTAATATTGTAGAAAAAGAAATAAGGTAGGGTAGAGTCAAAGGTATTATTCAATATAGTTCCTAACGGCCTCCCAAGGATAAGAACTCTATGGTTCTCTATATGTCCAAACTATGTAAGTTAGTTCTAGTCCAACCCTCATATAAATGAATTGTTCAATAAGGCTGTTTTGGATGAGGTTTCCATCACATTATGTCGACAGTTACCAATGTGATCTGTTGACACAACGCGATGGAAATCACGTGTGTATGGCCACATTTATATCAATATGCTAATCTTCTGCATACAATCATCTCTAGAGTAAATTACCAGGTTATTTGGCTTGAAAAAGGGACATAGAAAGCTACTGAAACGTTGCCTGCACTGTGATGTATTAATAAAGCATTTGGAAGAATAAGTCCTGAGAGTGCATTGAACCTGTTATCCTGTTTACATATATATATATATATATATTCCAAATTCTTTATTAATACATATATATATATAAATTCTAACCTTTTTTCATTTCTTTACTTTAATTACGATTAGCAATCTTTTGCATTTCTCATATTTACACACTGGATCCATATAACAGGCTCTCTCACTTCCCCCCAGCCCTTTGGCTTTTTAAAATGAGGGAAGAGGCCATCCAGTGCTTTATATTAAGGCATAGGACCTCCCATTAAAGGAGTGTGTTGGGGGTGCTATTATCACAGGGAAGCTTGACCATGCTTCCTAGTAAATACATACAAAAAAAGGGTTGTGGAAACACTCCTTAGGCTAAATTATAACTACATTTTGTGCTACAGATCTGGTCAAACATTTATACAAACATAATCAAATCAATGCACATTCCTAGGCCCCATACAATATCATATTATCTGCACACTGGTATACATTATAAACAAATGGGTTTTAGTATACATTATATACCTCCCTTGGATCCTTCGCTATCCGTACTAGAGTGTATGCCTGGGTGCTACTGTATCCACCTATAGACAGTCCAGAAAACTATGCAGAGCACTCCAGGGCTTTTTTTTACATAAGAGGCCCACAGTGACTGTTTTAAGATGCCTTAAACTGGTGGTCAATACAAGATGCCACACAGACTGGTGTATATAAAATGCCCACAGTGACTGGTAAATGATGGCTGCAGTGACTGGAAAATATTGCCCACAGTGAATGGTATAAAATATCCACAAATAAAAAAAATCCACAGAGACTAGTAAATAAAAAATGCCCTGAGGCCCACACTGACCTGAATCTGAAATGAGCAGCACAAAGAATCCGCCACTGCCCTACTCCCTTCCGTTCGTGTGTGCGGAATGAGCAAGAGCTTTTCTGAAAAAGCTTTATGAGCGGGAGCTGTCACACTCCATGTCAAATGTTTCATTTTTCTTCATGGTAGTTATGCTCCTGTTCTCCCAACATCTCTATCCAGTAATATTTTGCCCAGAAATCAATGGCAGCCATTACATTGTTTGCTTTCCATATTTGGGCTGTCAGCTGATTGTTTAGTTGTTACTGGGCAGTATCCATTTTACTTTGATATACTTGTAGATTGCAATCCCTGCTTTAAATCAATAATATATGTACATTACATGGCTATTTTAATAAGACTATACATACAATTAAAGAATGTGCTATAAAGACTGCTGACCAAGTATTTATATAGTGATTTCCAACAAACTGTGTGTATTCCAGTCAGCCCCATACAGTAGGAATAAAGTAATGTTCAACTCAAATCACCTAATATTATTAACTCTCAAATGATCTTACCTGTTCAGCAACTTCATTCAGTTGTCATTATGAAGCTGACATAAATAAGTTTGAAATAATTGTGTTTGTTGGTGTGAACTTTATGCAGAAAAATCATCTTATTACTGTTTAATTTAATGGTTACACAACACGGAAACTTGCCGCAAAATGGCGTTTTTCTGCTTTAAGGAAATATTTGCCCTAAAAACAAAACTAATGCCAAAGATGGAGCATAAAGAGAGGATCAAACTGAAGCTTCTCAGACCTACCTCTTTGGCCTCTTTGGCCTGGTTTAAGAGATATATGCAGGTAAATGTGTGTTTATAAACAAACTCTAGGACACCTCACCTGCCTCCATGATGCTAGAACCTAGTTTTAATTTTAACATATCAGCATAGCGTTGTTGGAAATGGCTTATTGGACAATTATACTCATGCAGTAACCGACTTCTTTCTGGCTCCTCCCACACTCATTGTCACTGACAATTCTCCCATCCATGACACTGTGGAACATTTGTTAATAAGGGATAGGGGCTTGAAAAAAGTCAGTTACTGCACGAGTATAATTCTCCTTTAAAGGGCAGTTACCTGCCCCCAATTCCAACTGATATATTTAGCACATTAATAGATGTTTTATTATCCCACCAATCCATTTTCAGTGGATTTTGCTAAAAGACTATTTCAGATTTAGGAAAAACACATCCAAGAAGAATTTGTTTTGTTATAGATTTCAAAGACCATGTCCTCAACTAAATCCCTTTAACTGTGCTGTCATTTTTATAGTCATCAGGGCTTGTGATCCTCCTTTATGGACAGAATTAGTCAGCATTTTATTAATTTAACAGTCATTATTATAATAACACATTGAGCTGCCTCCAGGCAATACAACAGGATTTATCATCTTGCCAACGCCCCACTCAACTGATCCTATAATAGGAGAAATGCACTTTCCATTACCTTACTGATTTACCACATGTACAGCACATTATCATTAATCTACATCCTATCTTCTACATTTCTCTGCACAGCTGGAAGAGACAGTCCTTCACATAAAATCTGCTTAGATTGTAAGCTCTTCAGGGCAGGGCCTGTAAATGTATACATGTAATTGTAAAGCGCTATGGAAGATGTTGGCGCTATATAAATCCACAATCATAATAATAATAATAGTAATAATAAAGCGTCAGTACAGTGGCTCAGTGGTTAGCACCAATGCGATTCAACACTATCATGAGTTCAGGGGAGGACTGGGTCCGTTTAAAACTTTTCAACACATTGAAGTGTCCCCTTAACAGTAGGCTGGGCAAACATGTAGGCCTTTCTTGTCTTTCTTGAGTATAGGGAAGTAGATTATTGTAATTTACTGTATGTGTGAATCGTCCAATGGATTGTATATGCAAATTGTCCATTGGAATTGGTCATAAATTTTTGTTGGAGTCAGATGTATATGGTTACCAATCACTGTTGGACTGGACATTTGGGGCCCACCAGGAAATCTGAGACCAGGGGTCCACTAGGACGAGTTTAGGGGTCCACCTCACATTTAATTTCACACATACATTTCTGTCTTACTCCAACTGACTCCTATTGTTTATTATTAAGCATTACTTTACATTAACATTCTAACTAATGTACTTACTGTCCCTTTACTGTACTAGTACTGTACTAATAACTATACTGAAACTATACTAATATACTTACTGTTCCTATACTGTATACTTACTGTCCCTTTACTGTACTGGTACTGTACTAATAACTATACTGAATCTATACTAATATACTTACTGTTCGCTAATACTGTAATACTTACTGTCGCTTTATGTACTGGTACTGTTGACTAATAACATAACTGAATCTATACTAATATACTTACTGTTCCTTAGACTGTTTATACTTCTGTCCCTTTCCTGTACTGGTACTGTACTAATAACTATACTGAATCTATACTAATATACTTACTGTTCCTGATACTGTATACTTACTGTCCCTTTACTGTACTGGTACTGTACTCAATAAAATAAGCTGAACTATACTAATATACTTACTGTTCCTATACTGTATACTTACTGTCCCTTTACTGTACTGGTACTGTACTAATAACTATACTGAAACTATACTAATATACTTACTGTTCCTATACTGTATACTTACTGTCCCTTTACTGTACTGGTACTGTACTAATAACTAAACTGAGACTATACTAATATACTTACTGTTCCTATACTGTATACTTACTGTCCCTTTACTGTACTAGTACTGTACTAATAACTATACTGAAACTATACTAATATACTTACTGTTCCTATACTGTATACTTACTGTCCCTTTACTGTACTAGTACTGTACTAATAACTATACTGAAACTATACTAATATACTTAATGTTCCTATACTGTATACTTACTGTCCCTTTACTGTACTGGTACTGTACTAATAACTAAACTGGAACTATACTAATATACTTACTGTCCCTATACTGTATACTTACTGTCCCTTTACTGTACTAGTACTGTACTAATAACTAAACTGGAACTATACTAATATACTTACTGTCCCTATACTGTATAACTACTGTTCCTTTGGCTCTGTATTTAAATTACATTTTAGCAGTTTTCTCTGTTTTCTGGGGTGAATGGGCTGTGTGCCCACAAAGGGATTCCCCTGTGGGCCAGTCTGCCGCCGATAGGCTTTCTCCTCTACCTATCTAAACCCTCAATTTATTTTCAAGATCAGACCCATAGCTATGCATAGCAGAGAAAGGAATAACTTTTTTAGACATTCTGGAACCAAACAAATAATCATACTGGAACCATACTAGTAACTATACAGGAACCATACTATTAACCATACTGGAACTATACTAATAACCATACTGGAACCATACTAATAACCATACTGTAACTATACTAATACAGGAACCATACTAGTAACTATACTGGAACCATACTAATAACCATACTGGAACCATACTAATACAGGAACCATACTAATAACTATACTGGAACTATACTAATACAGGAACCATACTAATAACTATACTGGAACTATACTAATACAGGAACCATACTACTAACTATACTGGAACTATACTAATACAGTAACCATACTACTAACTATACTGGAACTATACTAATACAGGAACCATACTACTAACTATACTGGAACTATACTAATACAGGAACCATACTAATAACTATACTGGAACCATACTAATAACCATACTGGAACTATACTAATACAGGAACCATACTAATACAGGAACCATACTACTAACTATACTGGAACTATACTAATACAGGAACCATACTAATAACTAAGCTGGAACCATGCTTATAACCATCCTTATAACCATACTGGAACCATACCAATAATCATACTGGAACAATACTTATAACCACACTGGAACCATAATTATAGCCATATTGGAACCATACTTATAACCATACTATAATATACTGGAACCATTTCTACATCAACTGACTTGTGTTTCCTCTTTCTTCTGGACTGGGGCCTAGTGGATTAGTTTGTGTACAGTGGCGTAACTATTGGGCCCGCAACGGCTTTGGGCAGAAGGACCAAGAGAGTCCGCTATCATCTGTTTTTGAAGAAGCTGGTCGCGAGTATGAACGTCAAGCACAAACCCAGGAACAACCACATCCTGACCATTGCGAGCATAAAGGGATTACAGGGACTCTGGGGAAGACCCTTCAAACCAGGAGAAACCGGTACTGTTGGGGTTATGTTGTTAGAATTAACCCAATGAATATGGATTACCTCCACAGCAAAATCATTGTGTTGAAAAGCGCCAGTTTAATAAATACAACAAAAATAATTTACTCTGTCCCCAGAACGCCCCATCACATCCCCAATCGTCACGACCACATACCCCAAATGTCAAGTCCACACCATAAGAATTCCCACAGACTTTACTGGGATTACTGGGTCTGAAGGGTCTTTCCCAAAGAAACCGGTACTGTAATACCTTGCCCAATTCATTCATAAAATGGTCCATGCAACGCATGTGCAAACAGAACAAAGACGTGAACGGACCATTTATTACTCCATGGGGTGAGTTTTACAGCAAAAACTATAAAATTATTCAAAACACTGCAAGGAATGGAGGCTGTGGAAGCCTGTTCATTGTTCTTGCCTCATTACCAGCAGATGGTTACAAAATACATTCAGTATGTTTGGAAAATACATCAGGTCTAAGAAATGTAGAATAAAGTGTGTTTCATAGAAATGTTAAAAAAAAGTATTACGAAGGTTAAGGGAATGTATAAATGAAAATACACAATTGGGATTGCATATACTATTTCTTTCTAGGTATTAAAGGATAAACCTGCATTGTTATAGGGGCGCTATACTCTGACAGCTATTTATGAATTGAAATAGAGCCTTCTTAAAAGGTACTTTGCAGCCTTATGCTATAAGAATAGAATTGCTCATATACTGTAATCTAAGAAACAAGGAGCAATTTCTCACTCAGAGAAATGGGCAGAGACATGCAAAGTTTATCTTTTATGTCCTGTGTTTGTCAATGCCAGAGACAGGAGGAGAGTCTGTGACTCTGACTGGGGGAGGAGCAAGAGAGTATAGTGTCCCTTTAAATTTTCCTAAATTTACATTTTTTAGAGATACGTACTTACCTGTCGTTGGATAATTCACTGGGGGAGCAGGCTCCAGAGGTGTAAATCCGCCTCCTACTGTGGAGTCATTGTACATTTTATGGAGTGATCAGGATGTCTATGCTGGATTGAAAGTTATAAATATCATAGCCAAGTCTTTCTACTTTGCAAACTAAACAGACATTATTGTATAGGGGCGTAGGGATCATTATAGCAACAATAGCAGTTTCTATGGGGTCCGGATCTAGAGGGGGCCTGACCAGGTCCACCCTCCTAAGAAAAATGTTACCACATGTAATTCAGCCCCACAAACCCTGTTTATTTATTTTTTTTTTATATATATTCTACTTACAAAACCGGGGGTCCTCTCTTCATTGTGGTAATGGCCATCAGTCGTGGCCATGATGGTGACATTAAAGCAAATGGCTGACGGCCATTACAGAACGAGCCTCCTCTGCTGCTGTGCACGCTTGTAACTAACAAGCTTGCAACAGCAGCAGAGGAGCTGTGTTCGTGGAAGTGAGGGATCAGGGTTTTTTAAGTTGAATTTCTGAGCCTGGGAGCATCTTTGAAAGGTTTGAGTAAAATGAAAACTGGGTTTGTGGGGCTGAACTACGTGGAGTAAAATTTTTCCTAGATGGGTGGGCATGCCATTTAAAAAAACTCGATACAGTTTTGCTGGGTTAGATTGTACTGTACCTCACTGTTTTTTATGTGGGTTGGGGGGGCCCACTTAAAATCTTGCTTTGGGGCCCTGTGATATCTAGCTATGCCCCTGTCATTGTAGGTTAGAGATGACCAAGATTTTTTAAGGCTGTTCAATTTCTAAATTGAATGTATCTAAATTCAAAATTGCTAGATTTGCGCCATAAAGACAACACGACCATTGATCTTATTGTCTTAAGGTGGCAATACACCACCACGATATACTACCCGACCGACTGCTCACGCGACGTTCCTGTGATCCTGCCGGAACCACCTCTCCCGATCTTATATACGACGACATGCGATCGCAAAAAAATCCCATTCATTTTGCGATCACATGTCGGTCGTATATAAGATCGGGAGAGGTGGTTCCGGCAGGATCGCAGGAACATCGCGTGAGCGGTCGGTCGGGTAAGTAATATCGTGCTGGTGTATGGCCACCTTAAGGGAAAATCTAGAGATAGGATCTACTTAAATGTATTCAGCATACACAGGATCACTATAACCTATTGGTCAGTAATAAAGTGTACAAACGGTTATTTCCGCTAGAGTCTAGACCAATCATAATTAAGGTCATGTTCACCCCTCTCCTTAAGAATATTCAATATTTTAATTCAGAAACATCCCCCCCAAGCACCGATTTTTGCTAAATGAAAATGTAAACTAAACTTTACAGGCACTTAAAGGACCATCCCAAGCCACTTCTTGCTATACTTACCATTACCAGTTGCTTCTAAACTTACTTACAATGCCTGAACCCTTGCCGCAGCAGGCAGTCTTGTAAATGTCTAGCAGCCGTTAGCTGTGATGTCAGCAACATGCTGACATCACAGCAAATGGCTGATGGCCATAACCGAGTCTACCTCCACTACTGCTGTACAGCAAGTAAATAAGAGATAGCAGTAGCAGAGTAGAAGTAGTCCAACCATGGATGGATCAGGTTGTCTAAGTAAAGCTCTATACAGATGTGCGTTGTTGATGATCCGACTCGGTGGATCATCAAAGACACCGGACCAAACATCCATAGATAAACCAATAGTTGGCCAAACCAGATGTTCTTCTCCCAGACATGCAGGTCACCCCTTTTTATGGGGGTGGGGAGAAAATGGTCTCAGTCATATCAGTAAATCATTTAAGATGTCAGAATGGGTGACCAGTCTGGATAAAATATCGGGCAATGTTCTAAACTTTTTAAAATTCTTCTTCAGTTTTCCACTTGGGCTGTATAACTGAGATGACCAAGAACCAGTTTTGTCATTCTGATTTAGTCCTTTTGTACCATTCACAAGGCATATCTGTGTTATTCAGTTAGATCAAATGGACTTGAAGTTTAGTTCTTGAAGACGTTTCGCTAGTCATCCGACTGGATCTCTCAATTCACAATTCAGCACTATTGTGCCAAAATAAACAATTAAAGGAAGTATAACAAAGGAATAAAACTTGTGATAAGTTTTTTCACAAGGCTTATGGTTTTCAGAGGAAAAAGCAGAACTCGTCATTTACAGAACTATAACTAGAGAAATCTTTATTGTGTGATCTGTGGTTTAAATGCCAGCAATGCCAAGAGCCAACAGCGTTATCGTCCCATTAAACTGCCTCTCTACTGCAACATTCCCCCCATCTCCATATTATATACTTGCTAGTATAAGTGCTGATAAAAATGTTTCCCAGTCCGAGCTGTGTATCAGGAAGGCCAAACCCAGAAATCAACTAATTCTTAGGGATAACAGATGGCTCCCTATTTTGAAATGAACTTGATTTCATTTTGAAACTGACTTTTCAAAAGTTCTGAAAGTCTAAACTTCTTAAAAAAATTAAAAATTGGAAATCACAGTGATATTCAAATCAGTGCAAAATTATGATGTCAAATTGATATATCACTAAAAATTGCATGCTGAAATGTTTTTAAAATGTTAAATGATATTAAAGGGCATCTCCCTTCTCAATTATAACTTTTGATATATCGTAGGACATGCCCTCCCACCCCCAACCACTATATTTGGACTGTAAAAATAGAATCCAAACTCTACTTACAGCCCCTCGCTCCAGCGTCGTTCTGATCTGGCTCCCTGCCTGCCGGAACTACAAGCAGGGGGATGGACCGGCAGCCATGGCTGTTATTGGCTGAGAGGCAGCAATAAAGAACGCAGCGGCAGCAGGGATCAGTAAGTAGGGTTCGGATTCTAATTTTACAGTTCCAATATAGCGGTTGGGGGTGGGAGGGCATGCCCTACAATATACATAAAAGATTTAATGCTACATGAGGGCCAGCCAGGGAGGGATGGGAGGGAGGGTGGGAGGGGGGAAAGGGCTTCTCTGCGCATGGCAGAAGCAACTGAGAAAACAGATCAGATACGTTTGGACAGGAAGACAAGCTTCTACCCTTCAGTTTTCTGAACTTTGAACAGCCCCAGCAGGGGCCAGTAGTGGCTTAAATTTTAGATTGGTAGGTGGACATGCCCTTTAACTAATATGTCACCCTGACTGACACATTTAAACACTGTTAAATGATGCTGAGTAAGAAATGGCACAAATTGCCAACGCTTTTAGGGTAAAAATTCAAATCGGTGTAATATAATGTCATGCAGATGTAAATGTGACAAAACTTAAAATTGCAACCTGTCATATTTGAACACTGTTAAACGACATAGAGTAAGAAGTTGCACCAAGTGCAATGCTTTTTGAGCATTTGAACACTGTTAATTGATGCTGAGTAATAAATCACCACCTGCAATTTTTAGGATCAAAATTCAACTTGGTGCAAAAATGATGATGTCAGGCTGTTGTCATATTACCATCACAAAAAATTGACACCTCTAAACAATGTAATATGATATAGAGTAAGAAATCGCACTAAGTGCAATGCTTTTAGGAAGTCATGCTGTTGTCATAGTAATTCCACCAAAAGTTGCACCCTGACTCATGTAATCAATGTTAAATGATAAAGAGTAAAAAGTTGGACCAAATGCAATGATTTTTGGGTTAAAATTTAAATTCCAGCAAAATGATGATGTCATGCAGCATTTCCTTCTGACATCACTTAATATTGTACCCTGACACATTTGAACACTGTTAAATGATATAATGTAAGAAGTTGCACGAAATGCAATGCTTTTAGGTCAAAATTAAAATCAGAGCAAAATTAGGACAGTATGCTGATGTCATAGTGACATCATGCAGATGTCATAGTTACATCACTAAAAATTGCACCCTGACATATTAAAACATTGTTAAATAATATCGAGACGTACCAAGTGCAATGTTTTTAGGGGTCAAAATGAGGATATCATGCTGATGTCTTAATGTTTGACACATTTGAATACTGTTAATTGATGCTAAGTAGAGATGGCCGGTTCGCGGACCCGAACCTGGATCCGCCGCGGATTTATCACGTCCGCGAACGGCGGATTATTCCGGATTTTCCGGATTTTCCGCCTTCCGAACTTCCGAACCGCGGATTTTTTTTTTTTTACGAAAATTTTCGAAAATACGAGTATCTCCGTAATTACGAGAATCCGCGATCTTCCGGGGCCCGGAAACCGCGAAGATCCTCGTAATTACGAGGATTCTCGTAATTACGAGAATTTCCGGAAAAACGAGACATTCTTGTAAATTCGAATTTTTGGGGCTTATTTTCAAGACGGAGCAAGCCACATGACCCAAATTAGCCAATGGCAGCTAACATGATTATTGCCAGCCCCCTGGGTCGTTTTTACGGAAATCCTCGTTTTTACGGAGATTCGCGGACTTACGGAAATCCTCGTTTTTACGGAGATTCGCGGACTTACGGAAATCCTCGGTTTTACGGAGATCCTCGTATTTTCGAAAAATACTGTTCTCGCTAGCGGACTGTAATTTTTAGGTATTGTAGGCATTGATACGTGTTTCTAAGGACATTACCCAGGTCCCTGAGTGATTAAGTTAACATTACCAAGGCTATTTAGACCACTTTTAATGCGGATTTTGCCGAACTTTCATTTTAATACGTTTTAACGGGTCCGCTCGCGGATTTTCGAATTTACGGATTTTTTCGAAAATCCGCGGATCCTCGCGCGGACCGGATTTTTCGAAGTTCGGACATCTCTAATGCTAAGTAAGAAATCACAAACTGCAATTTTTAGGATCAAAATTTACACGATGCATCCCTTGAGGGAGAGAGCCAATGAGGTGAGGGGGAGTGTCCAGTGGGGCCAAGCTTGCCTGGCCCACAACAATGTGGCAAACTGCAGTGTGCCTGCTGTAATCAAGGTGCTGTTCCTACGAAGCCTCCCCTTTCACCGCTTCCCCTGCCGATGCATATCTTGAGGGAGAGTAGCCAATGGGGGGAGGGGTATGTCCAGTGGGGCCAAGCCTGCCTGGCCCCAAAACAATGGTGGAAAACTGCAGGGGCCTGTGTAACTCAATTCTGCTGTTCTACGAAGATTACCCTTTCACCGGTTCCCTAGCATGATGCATATCTTGAGGGAGAGTAGCCAATTGGGGTGAGGGGTATGTCCAGTGGGCCAAGCTGCCTGGCCCCACAACAATGGTGGCAAACCGCAGTGTGAATTATGTAAACCAGTACCCCCATCGCCTTCTTTGCCTGTTGTGTGCAAACTACTATATAGGGGAATGGGCCAATGTGGTGTGTAATGGCATTAATGGTAAGTTATATACAATTATAAGTACCAGACATATAGCTAGCTAAATAGATATGTGTATTGTAATTTTTCAATAAAAATTGAGTATGAATCTATCTGAATAATTTGAGATATCGAAAAATAAAGCCCAAAAACAGTTTTTTTTTTCAGAAATGTTTATATATATATTGAAATTTAAAAAAAAAACTATTACAAAAAAAAAAACAAACAAAAAAAAGGGGGTTACTGGGGTGCCCTCCTCTCCAGTCTGGTCAGGCGGCGGTCCAGGGGCGGTCCAGGCGCCGCACCATGTGGCGCATCTCCCGCCGCATGCTCTGTAGTTCTGTGGAGGAAGATATTGAGAAAATGAGAGATGTTCGAGCACATTTCCTAAAGCACATGCGGTAGAGCAATTTTGCACCTGATAACTATACACATACATGGTACTGCAATGCTATAATGTTGCGGTATGTGATAAAAAGGAAAGCTCAGTATAAGATATCATTATTTCTAAAATTCTTAGTTTATATTATGCATACCTAGTATTGGTAACAGTGATTTCTATGATTGGCTGTGGATGGTACACATGCTCAGATCTCTACTGAGCAACTGAATCAAACCCCCCGGCGCTGGGTCAAGGGCAAGACCATAACGGTCTCTATTAGGGGTCCTGCAAACAGGAAGTCATTATTCCGTTGCATTTATTTATACACAGAACAATGCGATTGCTGAATGGGCAGATTAAGGTAATGGGAGGATAAATACTGCTCTTTTTTCCTTAAGTATATATTATCACTGAACTTCCACTTAAAGCGAATTATTGGCTCATG
Source organism: Hymenochirus boettgeri (assembly GCA_019447015.1). Lineage (NCBI taxonomy): Eukaryota > Metazoa > Chordata > Amphibia > Anura > Pipidae > Hymenochirus > Hymenochirus boettgeri. The sequence continues at coordinate 268,796,385 of CM033473.1, read as the reverse complement.
GGGGTCACTGATAAAACGCAGGGGTATGCTGGCTTAAAAACATTACGTTTATTGCTAAATGTATCAGAACATTCTTGGTTTTGTATCACTAGGACTGTGCTACATACAAAATTTTTTGGAAGTGGTGCAGCCCCCATAAAAGCATTGTCAAACCCACAGTACCAATGTTGCATCATGTAGCGTGGATTTTACACTGGGAAAATACAGATATTATAGTCTTGTATAAATTTCATTAACGTTAGATATGATTTACTTACGATTCCAGCATGGCCGCCAGAGGACTGGAGAGGCAGGAGGTGCTGGAGGGCGGAGAGGGTGGGAGGAACCTGGAGGGGCTGGAGAGGGTGGGGGGGTGGAGAGGGTGAGGGCCTGTAGAGGCTGGTCCTGCATTCTAGAAAAAAAAATGTTTTATTCAACAATCACCGTCCATCCATTAGTAATTATTATTAAGAAACATTCCTAAAAGGCTATGTAGTGAACATTTCTTGGATAATTTTGGACGTTTGGACCGAATTCGTGACTTAAGCTAAAAACTGAGGGACAAGTTACAGCCCAAACAATGGAGTTGGGGACAATAAATGGGAATGAGAAATGAAAGCTCTGTCTCTCAAGCAAATAATAGATTTGTTTCCTTTTTTATTTTCAAAAATTTTATCAGTGAAATAATAAAATTCAATTAATTATCAATGATAATTTCACTAATTATTTGCTGACAAATCAGGTCAATAAAAGATTAAAAAATTGCTTAGGATGCACTTACGTGTCTGTGGTCCCCGGTTCCTCCTTTCTTGGGGCGGTGGACTGCCCGGTGGGGGCGATGGTGAGCCCGGAGGGGGCAAGGGACTGCCCGGAGGGGGCAATGGGCTGCCCGTAGCCTGAGGGCTAGTTGGTGGTAGTGCTAAAAAAAAAAAGGAAATTTATTTTAACTCCATGTCATTAAATGTTCAAATACATTTACTAAAACAATTCTCGGAGAAGTTGACAAAATTATGGCAACATTTTGTAAAAGGGCTTGGCATATCACGTGTTAAAAAGCACACAATAGTGTGGCACAATTAATGTGATCCTCAATTTGCACAATTATGCTATCGTACTGCACTCACATGGCAATACACATGAGCACCGGAAACACGCGCTTGTTTCTGGAGGGCTCGTGTGGCGTGTAATGTGGCCTTGGACAAATGAAAGATTTAGAAAAATGTTTTTTTTCAATAGGCTGCACTACATTCTTCCTCTGGCGGGGACGGTGGGGGGGTGGGGTATCCGAGGAAGATTCCCTGCAAATTAAAATAAAAAAATACATAATGAATGATATATCTAAAGGAAATATTTAATTATTACTTTGAATTCTGCTTGAAAATACAGATTAAATAAGGCAATATTTAGTTTCTTAAAAGTCATATATTCTATGGCAATGATTTCATACCTTATTCTGGCTAAGTATATATTTTTATTGTGTGTTGTAGCCACGGAAAGGGAAAAGTTGGTTGGGTGTAGGGGAGCATCAGTAGCTGTGTGTACTTGTATCTGTATGATTTTGTGGGTAACACAACATTTTTAATTTGGAGTGTATAAATCAATTTTTATAATTGATCAAATTTTATTTTGACTTTACTTTCCCTTCAAATAGGGCTGCCATGTAACTAAAAGGGTGGGCCAGTAAAGTGTGTTTAACTGTGTCTATGGTGTGGGTATCAGTGTGCATTTATAAGATAAAAAGAAATCAATTTTTAATGATCGATTTCATTTTTAACTTTACTTAGCCTTTAAATAAGGCTGCCATGGAAATGGAAGGGTGGGCCACCAAGTGTGTCTATGTGTGGGATCATTTAAATTTATAGGTGTTATGTTAAAATAAGTCACTTTCAGGATTATTTTTTGACTTTACTTACCCTTTAAATAGGCTGAATTGAATAATACAAGAATAATAATAATGTAATAATAACCAGTGAATGAGAAATACAAAGAACTTGGATCTCTCTCTCTCTCTCAAGCCAAATTTAAGGATTATTGATGTTTTTAAAAAAATATATATATATAAATATGTTTTTCAGAAGTGAATTAAAATATTTACTACGGATTATAATACAGTAATATAATAAAAAGTATACTTGCCTTCTATCATTTGCCGAACGGCAGCCACAAATTGAGGCCTCTGCCTCTTGAGGTCTGACCACTGCCCTGGAGGGTAGAGACAGTGGTCTGGTATCCGAAGCGTCGCAGGATGCGGCGCTGTAGCCCCTCCATTATTCTGCACCTCCGGCGCCGCACATGATGGGTGCCAGGGGGGAAATCATCATACCCCCTGGCAGGAGGTAGTTAGGGCATATAGTTGCCTGCAGCACTGCCATTTTGATATGCAGGAAGTTCCGGTTCCTCGTTTTACGGAAATCCTCGTTTTTACGGAAATCCTCGTTTTTAAGGAAATCCTCGTTTTACGGAGATTCGCGGACTTACGGAAATCCTCGTTTTACGGAGATTCGCGGACTACGGAAATCCTCGGTTTTAGGAGATCCTCGTATTTTCGAAAAATTACTGTTCTCGCTAGCGGACTGTAATTTTTAGGTATTGTAGGCATTGATACGTGTTTCTAAGGACATTACCCCGGTCCCTGAGTGTTAAGTTAACATTACCAAGGCTATTTAGACCACTTTTAATGCGGATTTTGCCGAACTTTCATTTTAATACGTTTAACGGGTTCGCTCGCGGATTTCGAATTAAGGATTTTTTCGAAAATCCGCGGATCCTCGCGCGGACGGATTTTTCGAAGTCGGACATCTCCTTTACTATCCCAGTAGACTAGTGTGCTGAGGCAGGATATGGTTTCTACTTTACTATCCCAGTAGACTAGTGTGCTGTGTCGGAACATGGTTTCTCCTTTACTATCCCAGTAGACTAGTGTGCTGTGGCAGGATATGGTTTCTACTTTACTATCCTAGTAGACTAGTGCGCTGTGTCGGAACATGGTTTCTCCTTTACTATCCCAGTAGACTAGTGCGCTGTGGCAGGATATGGTTTCTACTTTACTATCCCAGTAGACTAGTGTGCTTTGTCGGAACATGGTTTCTCCTATACTATCCCAGTAGACTAGTGTGCTGTGGCAGGATATGGTTTATCCTTTACTATCCCAGTAGACTAGTGCGCTGTGGCAGGATATGGTTTGGTGGCACAATTATGTGATCCTCCATTGTTTGCACAATTATGCTATCGTACTGCAATCACTGGCAATACAATGAGAACACCGGAAACACGCGCTGTTTCTGGAGGGATCGTGTGCGCTGTAAATGTGCTTGGACAAATGAAAGATTTAGAAAAAAAGGTTTTTTTTCAATAGGCTGGCACTACATTCTTCCTTCTGGCGGGGACGGTGGTGGGGGTGGGGTATCGAGGAGATTCCCTGCAAAGTAAAATACAAAAAATACTAATGAATGATATTATCGTAAGGAAAATATTTACTTAATACTTTGAATTTGCTTGAAAATACAGATAAATAGGCCAATATTTAGTTTCTTTAAAAGTCATAATTCTCTGCAATGATTCATCCCTTATTCTGGCTAAGTACTTAATTTTTATTGTGTAATTGTAAGCCACGGAAAGGGAAAAGTTGGTGGGTGTTAGGGGCGAATCAGTAGCTGTGTGTTACTGTATCTGTATAGATTTGTGGTAACACAACATTTTAATTTCGGAGTGTAGTGTAGAAATCAATTTTTAATAAGTTGACAACATTTATTTGACTTTTACTTTCCCTTACAAAATAGGGCTTGCCATGTACCTAAAAAAGGGTGGGCCAGTAACGGTGGTTTAACTGGGTCTATGTGGTGGGTATCAGTGTGCATGTATAAGATTTAACAAAGAAATCAATTTTTAATGATCGTTTCATTTTTAACTTTACTTAGCCTTTAAATAAGGCGGCCATGGAATGGAAGGGTGGGGCCACCAAGTGTGTATGTGTTGGTTATCATTTTAAATTTATAGGTGTTATGTTAAATAAGTCACTTTTCAGTGATTTATTTTTTGACTTTACTTTACCCTTTCAATAGGCTGATATCGGAAAATACAGAATAATATAATGTAATAGAACCAGTGAATGAGAAATACAAAGAACTTGGATCTCTCTCTCTCTCTCAAGCCAAATTTAAGGATTATGATGTTTTTAAAAACATATATATATATAAAATATGTTTTTGTCAGAAGGAATTAAAAGTATTTGTTTTTTTTTTTACTACGTATTATAATACAGTTAATATAATAAAATAGTATACTTGCCTTCTATCATTTGCGAACGGCAGCCACCTATTGAGGCCTTGCCTCTTGAGGTCTGACCACTGCCTATGGAGGGTAGAGACAGGGGTCTGGTATCCGAAGACGTCGCAGGATGCGGGCGTAGCCCTCAGTATTCTGAACTCCGGCGCCGCCACATGATGGGTGCCAGGGGGAAATCATTCATACCCCCTGAGGCAGAGGTAGTCAGGGCATATAGTGCCTTGCAGCACTGCATTTTGATATGCAGGGAGTTCCGGTTCCTCGTTTTACGGAAATCCTCGTTTTTACGGAAATCCCGTTTTTTACGGACATCCTCGTTTTTGACGGCGCTTCGCGGACTACGGAAATTCCTCGTTTTTACGGAGATTCGAGGACTTACGGAAATCTCGTTCCGAGGATCCTCGTATTTTCGAAAAAAATTACGGTTCTCGCTAGCGGGACTGTATTTAGGTATGTAGGCATGATCAGTGTTCTAAGGGAATACCCAGGTCCCTGAGTGATAAGTTAACATTACCAAGGCTATTTAGACCACTTTTTAAGGCGGGGATTTTTGCCGAACTTTCATTTTAATAGTTTTAACGGGGTCCGCTCGCGGATTTTAGAATTATAATTTACGGATTTTTCGAAAAAATCCGCGGATCATCGCGCGGGACCGGATTTTTCGAAGTTGGACATCTCTAATGCTAGTAAGAAGTCACAAACGGCAATTTTTAGATCAAAATTAATTGCATGTCAATTGATGATGTCAGGCTGCTGCCATTAGGGCCATCACTAACAATTGCACACTGACATTCTGCACACTGTTTGAAAATATATAGAGTTTGAACTGCACAAAATGCAATGCTTCTTAGGGTCAAACATGCAAATGGTTTCCTAAATGATAATGTCATGTAAGATGTCAGTGGACATCTCTAAAAAATTGTACCAGGCACATTTTTAAACATTGTTAAAAATGATGTGAGTAAAAAAAACTACACCAAATGCAATGCTGTTTTAGGGCACAATTCAAATTCAGTGACTCCCCCTTGCCAATTTGTATGACGATGTCATGATGCATCATGTCATTTTGCCATTAAAGATTGCACCCTGAATTATGCGAACAATGTTAAATAAATAGATGAAGAATTTGGCGCAAAAGATAATGCTTTTTTGGGTAAAATTAAAATCCTAGCAAAAATGTGATGTCATGCTTGAGGTAGGTGAAATCACCTAAAATTGTACCAGGACACATGTGAACACGGTAAAATGATATAGAGTAAGTTGCATGAAATGCAATGCTTTTAGGTCAAAATAAAATCACAGCAAAATCATAAATAAAATCATGCTGATGTCATAGTTATAGCGTAAGAAGACGCTAAAGAGTAAGAAAATCGCACAAAGTGCAATGCTTTTAGGGTCAAAAGTCAAATAGGTGGAAAATGCGGATGTCATGTAAAATGTCCAGTGACAGATCGAAAAAATTGGTACCCTGGCGCCACATTTAAATGTAAATGTTAAATGATGCTGGTACGTGAAACCACACATAATGCAATGCCTGTTAGGGTCAAAAATCAAATCAGTTGCAATTTGAAAATGTCATGAAGATGTCCATGTACTAAAACTTAAAATGCAACCTGGTTCATATTTGAACAATTGAAAACGATATAGAGTAAGAAGGCACACCAAGTTCAAAGCTTTAGTAGGATCCAAAATTCAAATGGGTTACAAAATGAGGATGTCATGGCTTGCGTAATAGTTGCTGCATTAAAGATTTGCCCCTGACTCATGTGAAAAATGTTAAATAATATAAAGTAGAGTTGGAACAAGAACAATTTAGATCTAGCAAATGATGTCATGTGGATGTCATTTGACATCCATTAGAATTACACCCTGACATATTAACACTGTTAAATTATATAGCGTAAGAAGACATACCACGGTCAATGTTTTAGGGGTCAGAAATGATGAGGTCATGCTGATGTATAATGTTGGACACTTTGAACATGGTAAATGATGCGAGTAAGAAAGCACAACTGAAAATTTTGAGATCAAAATTCACTTGGGCAAAAAATGATTGATGTCAGGCTTGATGTTATAGTGCAAACACTAAAAAATTGCACCCTGACACTCTGAACTTTGCTAAAATATATAAGTAAGAAAATTGCACAAAAGAGCAATGCTTCTTTAGGGTCAAAATTCAAAATGGTGCAAAATGTCTGATCTGATGTCCCCATGTATGATCTAATGAGATATGACATCTCTAAAAGTTGTACCCTAGCACATTTAAACATGTGTTAAAATGATGCTGAGTAAGAAACGTGAATTATAATGCAATGTTTTTAGGGTCAAATTAAAATTTGGCAACATTGACTATGTCATGAAGATGTCAATGTGACAACAAATAACATTGCAACCTGTCACCTTTGAACATTGTTAACACGATATAGAGTAAGAAAGTCACACCAAGTTCAAAGCTTTATAGGATCAAAAATTCAAATTGGTTGCAAAATGAGGATGTCATGCTGCGGTCATAGGATTGCCACTAAGATTGCCACCCTGACTCATGTGAACAAGTGAAAGAAATATGGAGTAAGAAGGGGAACAGAACAAATTTTAATCCTTGCAAATGATGATGTAATGCTAATGTCATTGTGACATCACTTAAATGTACAAGAAACATTTGGAAACTGTTAAATTAGATGAGAGTAAGAAGTAGTTGGACAAGTGTAATGTTTAGGTCAAAATTAAAAATAAGAGCAAAATATGAACATCATGCCAGATGTCATAGTGATATATCTGATGTCATAGAGGTGAACATCACTTTAAAAATTGCACCCTGACATATTAAAAACACTGTTAAATGATTATAGCGTAAAAGACTTACCAAATTGCAATGTTTCTAGGGGTCAGAATAATGATGTTCCTGCTGATGTCAAAATGTGTGACAATTTAAACACTATTAATTGATGCTAGTAAGAAATCACCACTGCTTTTTTTAGGATCAAAATTCAATGGTGCAAAAATGATGATTGTCAGTACCATCACAAGAAAAATTGTGCACCCTGACACTTCTGAACATGTTTTAATTATATAGAGTAAGAAATCGCACAAAGTGCAATGCTTTTAGGGTCAAAAGTCAAATTGGTGCAAAATGACTAATGTCATGTAGAGTAAGTGAATGTCTAAAATTTTACCTGGCACATTAAACAGTATATGATGCAAAGTAAGAAACCGCATATAATGTAATTGCTTTTTAGGGTCAAAATTCAAATCGGTAGAAAATGATGTCATGAAGATGTCAATGTGACAAACAAACAAAAAAAAACATTTTTGGTTTCCCCATTAATATCCCAGCAGACTAGTGTACCTGCAGGACCAGGTTTCACCTTACTATCCCGTAGGACTAGTGCGCTGTGTAGGAATGGTTTCCTCTTACTATCCCAGTAGCAAGTGTGCTGTGTCAGGAACATGGTTTCCCTTTACTCTCCCAGTAAGCTAGTGCCACTGTGCAGGAAATGCTTTCCCTTTGCTATCCCAGAGACTGTTGTGCTGTGTCGGGGACATGTTTGCATTTTACAATCCCAGTAGACTAGGGGCTGTGTCAGGACATAGGTTTCCCAATTATATCCCAGTAGACTAGTGACGGTTGAGGAACATGGTTTCCCTTTATAGCCCAGGAGACTAGTGTGCTGTTGTCAGGACATGGTTCCCTTTACTATTACCAGTAAGCTAGTGCACTGTGTCGGGAAATGCTTTCCCCTTTGCTATCAAGTAGACTAGTGTGCTGTGTCAGGACATGGTTGCTCTTTACAATCCCAGTAGACTAGTGTGCTGTGTCAGGACAGGGTTTCCCCATTACTACCCAGTAGACTCGGTTGCGTGTCAGGAGATGGTTTCTCCTTTTCTATCCGTTAGACTAGTGTGCGTGTTCAGGACCTGATTTTCACATTTATCCCAGTAGACTAGTGCGCTGTGCAGGACATGGTTTCTCCTTTACTATCTCACTAGCCTAGTGTGCTGTGTCAGGACATGGTTTCTCCTTTCTATACCAGTAGATTGTCTGTGTCCAGGGACATGGTTTCCCCATTACTATCCCGTAGGACGAGTGCGCGTGGACAGGACATGGTTTCTCCCTTTACTATCTCAGTAGACTAGGTGTGCTGTGTCAGGACATTGTTCTCCTTTCTATCCCAGTAGACTGAAGTGTGGCTGTGTCAGGACATGGTTTCCCCTTTCATCCCAGGAGACTAGTGCGTTGTGGCCAGGACATGGTTTCTCCTTTACTATCCCAGTAGACTAGTGTGCTGGCGGGACATGGTTTTCTCCTTTCTATCCAAGGACTAGGTGCTTGTGTTGGGGACATGGTTTCTCTTTCATCCCAGTAGACTAGTGTGCTGTGTTGGACATGGTTCTCCTTTCTATCCAGTAGACTAGTGTGCGATGTCAAGACATGTGGTTTTCACGTTGCCCATCCCAGTAGACTAGTGTGCTTGTGTCAGGACATGGTTTCCCCTTTACTATCCCAGTAGGACAAGTGTGGTGTGTCGGGACATGGTTTCCCCTACTATCGCAGAAGACTAGTGCGGTGATAAGGACATGGTTTCCCCTTTACTATAATCAGTGACTAGTGCGCTGTGTCAGAAAAATCTTCCCCTTTACGATATTAAGTAGACTAGTGTGCTGGTAGGACATGGTTTCCCCTTTTTACTATATCAGTAGACTAGTGTGCTTGTAGGACATGGTTCCCCTTTACATCCCAGTAGACTAGTGCGCGTTGTTGTCCGGACTGGTTGCCCTTATATCCCCATAGGGGACTAGTGCGCGGGTCAGGACATGGTTTCCCCTTTTACATCCCAATAGACTAGTGCGCTGTGTCAGGAATGGTTCCCCTTTACAATCCCAGTAGACTAGTGCGCTGTGTCAGGCGGAATGGTCCCCTGTAGTATCCCAGTAGATAGTGCCGCTATGTCAGGACATGGTTTACCCCTTACTTTCCCGGTTAGACTAGTGCGACGGGTACCACCCCCTTGTGTCTTCCCGCCCCCACTTCACCCTCCAGTCACTCCGTGTTCAGGGACATGGTTCCCCTTTACGTCCCGGTAGGACTAGTGACGCATGTGTAGGAACATGGTTTCACTTTACTGTCACGGTAGACTGTGCGCTTTGTCAGGAATGGTTTTCTCCCTTTACTATATCAGTAGACTAGTGCGCTGGTTGTCAGGACATGGTTCCCCTTTTACTATCCGAAAATAGACTAGTGCGCTGTGTAAGGACATGGTTTCCCTTTACAATCCCAGTCGACTAGTGCCGCTGGTCAGGATATGGTTTCCCCTGTAGTATCCCAAGTAGACTATGCGCTTGTGTCAGACATGGTTCCCCTTACTTTCCCGCGGATAGTAGACTAGTGCGCTGGTCAGGAAATGTTCCCCTTTACGTCCGGTTAGACTAGTGGGCGGTGTCAGGACATGGTTTCCCCTTTACTGTCCCGGTTAGACTAGTGCGCTTGTCAGGACATGGTTTCCCCTTTACTGTCCCGGTATATTAGTTAGACTAGGCGCTGTTGTCAGGACATGGTTTCCCCTGTACTATCCCGGTATTATAGTCGAGTCGCTGTTCAGGACAGGTTTCCCCTTTGTTGTCCCTGTAGATTAGTGGGCGTGTGTAAGGACATGGTTTCCCTTTACATACCAGTAGACTAGTGCGCTGTGCAGGACTGTTCTCTTTAATATCAAGTAGACTATTGCGCTGTAGTCAGGAAATGGGTCCCGTTTTACATACTCAGTAGATAGTGTGCTGTGTCAGGACACGGTTTCTTCCTTTTACTAAGCCCAGTAGGACTAGTGCGACATTGTGTCAGGACATGGTTTCCAGTTACTATCCCAGTAGACTAGTGCGCGTGTGTCAGAAACATAGTTTCTCCCTTTCCTATCCTATAGACTAGGTGGCGGTGTCAGGAAATGGTTTCCCCTTATCTTCCTGTAGACTTGCACTGTGCCAGAACTCTGGTTTCTTCCTTTATATCCCAGTAGACTAGTGCGCGTGTCAGACATAGTTTCTCCGTTTCCTATCCTAGTAGACTGTGTGATGTGTCAGGACATGGTTTCACCTTTATTATTCCTGTAGGCTAGTGCACTGTGCCAGCACAGGTTTCCCTTTACTATCCCAGGTGAACTAGTGCGCTGTGGTCAGACAGGGTTTCTCCTTTACTATCCAGTAGCTAGTGCAAGTGTCAGGAAATGGTTTTCCCTTTACTATCCCAGCTAGATAGTGCGCTGTGTCAGGACATGGTTTTCTCCTTTATTTATCTCAGTAGACTAGGTGCGCTGTGTCGGGACAGTGGTTTCTCCTTTCTATCCATAGGAATAGTGTGCTGAGCGGGACATGGTGTTCCCTTTACATCCCAGTAGAGCTAGTGTGCTGCGGCCAGAACCCTCGGTGTTTCTCCTGTACATTCCCGTTAGAACTAGGGCCGCTGTGTCAGGACATAGTTATCCATACTACCCAGTAGGACTAGTGCGTCGTGTCAGGACATGGTTTCTCCTTTACTATCCAGTAAACCTAGTGCGCTGTGTAAGGACATGTTTTTCATTACTATCCCATAGACTAGTGCGCTTTGTCAGAACATAGTTTCTCCTTTCCTACCTAGGAGACTAGTGTGATGTTGTCAGGACATGGGTCCCCTTTATTATTCTGTAGACTAGTGCGCGTGCCAGAACCTCGGTTTCTCCTTGTACTTTATACCAGTGAACTAGTGCGCTGTTGTGTCCAGAACATGGTTTCTCCTTTATATCCCAGTAGACTAGTGCACTGGATCAGAAATGGTTTTCATTATATCCCAGTAGACTAGTGCGCTGTGTTCAGGACATGGTTTCCCTATTATCTCAAGTAGACTAGGCGCTGTGTCAGGACAGGGTTTCTCCTTTCTTACCCAGTAGACTGAGTAGGCTGAGTCAGAGACATTGGTTTCTCCTTTACTTCCCAGGGACTAGTGCGCTGTGTCAGGACATGTTTCCCCTTTATTATCTGTTAGACTTAGTGCGACTAGTGTAGGACTAGTGACTAGTGCGCTAGTGGAGACTAGTGCGCTGGCCAGAACAGGTTTATCCTTACTGATCCCAGTAGACTAGTGGCTGCTGTCAGAACATGGTTTCTCTTTACTATCCCAGTAGATAGTGCACTGTGTCAGGACATGGTTTCCCTTTACTATCACAGTAGGATAGTGCGGCTGTGGCAGGACATAGTTTCTCTTTACTATCTCAGTAGACTAGTGTGCCGGTGTCAGGACATGGTGTCTTCTTTCTATACCAGGTGACTAGTGCAATGTGTCGGAGTCCCATGGTGCCTTTGTACTATCCCAGTAGAATAGTGAGCTGTGTCGCGTCAATGGGTTTCCTCTTTACTATCCCAGTAGGACTCGTGTGCTGTGTCAGGACCATGGTTTGTATTTACTATCCCAGGAGGATAGTGTGCCCTGTGCAGACATGGTTTCCCCTTTTACTATCCCAGTAGCTAGGCCCTTTGTCAGGCAAATGGTTTCCACTTTACTATACCGTTACTAGTGCGCTTGGTTTGTATCAGGACATGGTGTCTCTTACGTATACCAGTAGATAGTGGGCATGTGGCAAGACATGATTGCTCACTTTACTATCCCAGTAGACTAGTCGCTGTGTCGGCAATGGTTTCCTCTTTACAGCCCCAGTAGAATAGGCACTGTGTCCGGACATGGTTTTGTCCTTTATATCCAGTTGACTAGTGCACTGTGTCGGACATGGTTTGCCCCTTTACTATCCATAGATAGTGCGCTGTTTGTCTCAGGACATGGGTTTCCCTTTACTACCCAGTAGACTAGTTGGCACTGTGGCAGGACATGGTTCCCTTTATATTCCAGGAGACTAGTGCACTGTGTAGGACAGGTTTTCCCTTTTACTATCCCATTGAAATAGAGCACTGTGGCTGGACATGGTTTTCTCCTTTATATCCCAGTAGGACTCGTTGCGCTGTGTCCAGGAACTGGTTCTCCTTTACTATACAGGTCGACTAGTGCCCACTGTGGCAGGACATGGTTCCCCTTTACTATTCAAGTTAGACTAGTCCACTGTGTCCAGGACATGGGTTCCCCTTTACTATCCCAGTAGACTAGTGCGCTGTGTCAGGACATGGTTTCTCCTTTTCTATCCCAGTAGACTAGGCGCTGTGTCGGACATGGTTTTCTCTTTTTCTATCCCAGTAGACTAGTGTGCTATGTGTCGGGACATTGGTTTATCCTTTTCTATCCCAGTAACAGTGCACTGTGTAAGGACAGTTTTTTTGCTACTATCCCAGTAAGTAGACTAGTGCTGCGCTGGGTCAGGAAATGTTTTCCTTTTCTATCCCAGCAGACTAGTGCGCTGTGTCGGGACATGGTTTCTCTTTCTATCCAAGTAGGACTAGGTGCTGTGTCGGGACATGTTTATCCTTTTCTAGCCCAGTAGACTAGGGCACTGTGTTAAGGACCATGGTTTCCCCTTCCTATCCCAGAGACTAGTGCACTGTGTTAGGACATGGTCCTCTTTAAATCCCAGTGACTAGTGGAGCTGTGTCAAGACATGGTTCTCATTTACATATCCCGAGACTAGTGCGTGTGTCGGGAACATGGGTTCTCCTTGACTATACCAGAGTAGGATAGTGTGCTGGGTCGGGACATGGTTTCTCCTTTCTTATCCCAGTAGATAGTGCACGTGTCAGGGGGACATGGTTTTCCTTAATATCCCCGTAGACTAGTGTGCTGTCGGGACAGGGGTTTCTCCTTTCTATCCCAGAGATAGACTAGTGTGCTGTGTTGGACATGGTTCTCCTTTCTATCCCAGTAGAATAGTGTGCTGGTGGGGACATGTTTCTCCTTTCTATCCCAGTATAGACTAGTGTGCTATGTCAGACATGGTTTTCCCTTACCACCCATAGACTAGGTGCTGTGTAGGACAGGTCCCCTTTTTGACGTATCCCAGTAGACCAAGTGTGGTGTGTCGAGGGACATGGTGTCCCCTTTATATCTCAGTAGACTAGTTGCGGTGTAGAAGGGACATGGTTTCCCTAATATATCAGTAGACTGAGTGCGCGTTCAGAAATGGTTTCCCTTTACTATATAAGAGACTAGTGTGCTGTGTCAGGACATGTTTCCCCGTATTTATATCAGTCGGGACTAGTGTGCGTGTCAGGACATGGTTTCCCCCTTTACTATCCCAGTAGACTATGTGCGCTGGTAAGGGACATGGTTCCCCTTTTTTACTATCCAAAGAGACTAGTGCGCTGGTCAGGACTGGTTCCCCTTTACTATCCCAATAGACTAGTGCGCTGTGTCAGGACATGGTTCCCCTTTACCATCCAGTAGACTAGTGCGTGTCAGGATATGGTTCCCTTTTAGTATCCCAGTAGGACTAGTGCCGCTATGTCCAGGGACATGGTTTCCCTTTTATTTCGGTAGACTAGTTGCGCTGTTTGTGTCAGGACATGGTTTTCCCCTTTACTGTCCCGGTTAGACTATGCGCTGTTCAGGAACATGGTTTCCCACTTTAGGGTCCCGGGTTAGACTAGTGCGCTTTGGCAGGACAGGTTTCCCCTTTATATATCAGAGATAGTGCGCTTGTTGTGTCAGGACATTGGTTTCCCTTTACTATCCGAATAGAACTCGGGCGCTGGTGTAAGGACATGGTTTCCCCTTACAATCCAGTAGACTAGTGCGCGGTGTCAGGATATGGTTTCCCCTTGAGTATCACAGTAGGACTAGTGCGCTGTGTCAGGACATGTTTGCCCTTACTTCCCTGTATAGACTCGTGCGCTGTGTGTCAGGAACAGGAGTTTCCCGTTACTGTCCCGGTAGACTAGTGGCGCTGGTCAGGACATGGTTTACCCTTTACTGTCCCGGCTAGAGACTCGGGGGCATGTGTTCAGACATGGTTTAACCCTTACTGTCCCGGTAGACTAGGCGCTTTGTCAGGACATGGTTTCCCTTTACTGTCCCGGTAGGATAGTGGCTGATGTCAGGAGACTGCGTTTCCCCTTACTATCCCGGTATAGTGTCTATGAGCTGTGTCAGGACATGGTTTCCCCTTTGCTGTTCTGTAGATTAGTGGGGCGTTGGTAAGGAACTTGGTTTCCCTTACTATACCAGTAGACTTAGTGCGCTGTGTCAGGACTGGTTTCTCATTACTATCCAAGTGACTATTGCGCTGTTGTCAGGACATCGGTTTCCACTTTACTATCCCGGTAGTCCGTGCGGCTGTGTGATCAGGACATGGTTTCCACCTTGCTGTCACTGTAGATTAGTGGGCTGTGTAAGGACATGGTTTCCCCTTTACTATACCAGTAGACTAGTGTGCTGTGTAAGGACCACGGTTTCCCTTACTATCCCAGTAGACTAGGTGCGCTGTGTCAGAACTGGTTTCTCCTTTACGATACCAGTAGACTAGTGCGCTTGGTCAGAACATAGTTCTCCCTTTACTATCCTAGTAGACTAGTGTGCGTGTCAGGACATGGTTTCCACTGTAGTATCTCCTGTAGACTAGTGCACTGTGTGCCAGAACCTGGTTTCTACTTTAATATCCCAGTAGAATAGTGCGCTGTGTCAGAACATAGTTTCTCATTTCCCGATTAGTAGACTAGTGTGATGTAGTCAGGACAGGTTTCCCTTGATTATTCTTTAGGACTAGTGCACTGGCCCGCACATGGTTCCCTACTTAGCCCAGTGATAGGCGCTGTGTCAGGAAATGGTTTGCCTTTACTATCCAGATAGGAATAGTGCGCTGTGTCAGGACATGTTACGCCTTTATTATCTTCAGTAGACGCGTGCGCTGTGTCAGGACATGCCGTTTCTCCTTCTATTCCCAGTAGACTCAGGGCTGAGTCAGGACTGGTTCTCTGTACTATCCAGTAGACAGTGTGCTGTGCCAGAACCTGGTTTCTCCTTCATATCCCATAGACATAGTGCGCTGTGTCAGGACATTAGTTTCTTCCATTACTATCCCAGTAGACTAGTGCGGCTGTGTCAGGACATGGTTTCTCCTTTACTATCCCCAGTAAATAGTGCGCTGTGATAAGGACATGGTTTTACTTTACTCTCCCGTTAGATAGTGCGCTTGTCAGAACATAGTTTCTCCTTTCCTATCCTTAAGTAGGGAATTAGTGTGCTGTGTTCAGGAAAGGGTTTCCCTTTATTAGTCTGTTAGACTAGTTTGCGCTGTGCCAGAAACC
Source organism: Hymenochirus boettgeri (assembly GCA_019447015.1). Taxonomy (NCBI): domain Eukaryota; kingdom Metazoa; phylum Chordata; class Amphibia; order Anura; family Pipidae; genus Hymenochirus; species Hymenochirus boettgeri. The sequence goes on along the minus strand of CM033473.1, from coordinate 268,780,917 downwards.
TGGTTTCTCCTTTACTATCCCCGTAGAATAGTGCGCTGTGTGTCAGAACATGGTTCTCCTGTACTATCCAGTAGACTAGTGCAAAACTGTAGCAGGAAATGTTTTTTCCCTGTACTATCCCAGTAGACTAGTAGGTGCGCTGTGTCAGGACATGGTTTTCTCCTTTATTCTCAGAGAATAGTGCGCTGTGTGTCAGGAATGGTTTCTCCTTTCATCCAGTAGATAGTAGGCGAGTCAGGGACATCATGGTTTCTCCTTTACTTATCCCAGTAGACTAGTGCCGCTGTGTCAGGGGGACATGTTTCCTTTATGATCGTAGACTAGTGCGGGACTAGGTAGACTAGGTGACTAGTGGCTAGTGTAGACTAGTGCGCGGTTGTGCCAGAACATGGTTTCTCCTTTACTATCCAGAGACTAGTGCGCTGGTGTTGTCAGGAACATGGGTTCCTCCTGTATCTATCCAGTATAGACTAGTGCACTGTGTCAGGGAAATGGGCCCTTTACACTATCCCAGTAGGATAGTGCGCTGTGTCAGGACATAGTTTTCGCCTACTATCTCAGTAGACTAGTGTGCTGTTGTCAGGACATGGTTTCTTCTTTCTATCCAGTTGACTAGGGCACTGTGTGGGGTCAGGGTTTCCTGGTTCTATACCAGTAGACTAGTGCGCTGTTGTGTCGGGCCAGGTTCATTCTTTACTAATCACAGTAGACTAGTGGGCTGTGTCAGGGACATGTTTTTCTTTACTATCCCAGGAGACTAGTGTGCTGTGTCAGGACATGGTTTCCCCTTTACTATTCCCGTAGACTAGTGACTGTGTCCAGGACATGGGTTCCCCTACTATCCACCAGTTGATAGTGCGCTTTGTCAGGACATGTTCTCCTTTACTATACCCGTAGACTAGGCGCTGTGGCAAGACAGATTTCTCCTTTACTCTCCCAGTAGATAGTGCGCTGTGGGTGTGTCGGGCCATGGTTTCCCATCCTTTTACTATCCAGTAGAGAATGCACGTGTCCAGGACATTGGTTTTGTCCCTTTACTATCCCAGTTTGACTAGTGCAGTGTCAGGACAATCACACATGGTTTCCCCTTACTATCCCAGTCGACTAGTGCGCTGTGTCAGGACATGGTTCCTCTTACTATTCCCAGTAGGACTTGCACTGTGGCAGGACATGGGTCCCCGTTTACTATTCCAGTAGACTAGTGCAATGTGTCAGGACATGGTTCCCCTTTACTATCCCAGTGACTAGAGGCATGTGGCTGGACATGGTTCTCCTTACTATCCCAGTGTAGTGCGCTGTGTCGGAATGGAAATGGGTTTCTCCTGTTACTATCCCAGTGACTAGTGCACTGTGGCAGGACATGGTTTCCCCTTTACTATTCAAGTGAACTAGTCCACTGTGTCAGGACATGGTTTCCACTTTACTATCCCAGTAGACTAGTGCGCTGTGTCAAGGACATGGTTTCTCCTTGCTATACCAGTAGACTAGTGCGATGGGTCGGGACATGTCTTTCTCTTTTTCTATCCCAGGTAGACCAGTGTGCTGTGTCGGGACATGATTTATCCTTTTCGTATTCCCAGTAGACTAGTGCACTGGTAAGGACATGTTTTTTTTTTCTTTTTACTATCCCAGAGACTAGTGCTGTGTCAGGACATGGTCTTCTCCTTTTCTATCCCAGCAGACTAGTGCGCCCCGTGTCGGGACATGTTCTCTTTTTTCTATACAAGTTAGACTAGTGTGCGTGTGCGGGACATGGTTATCCTTTTCATCCAGTAGACTAGTGCAATGTGGTAAAGGACATGGGTTCCTCTTACTATTCCAGTAGACAGTGCACGGTGTTAGGACATGTTCCCTTGAATAATCCAGTTGACTAGTGAGCTGTGTCAAGACATGGTTTCTCCTTTACATCCCAGTAGAATAGTGCGCTTGTCGGGACATGGTTTCTCCTTTACTATACCAGTAGGACTAGTGCGCGTTGTGGCAGGAGATGGTTTCTACTTTACACCCAGTAGATATGTGAGCCTGTGGCGGGGATATGGGGGTTTACTTTACTACCCAGTAGGACGAGTGCGCTTGTGTCAGGACATGGTTCTCCTTTACATCCCAGTTGATGGGGCGCTGTAGGACAGGGTTAACCTTTAATATCCCAGTTGACTTAGTGCAGGTGGGTCAGGGACAGGTTTCCCCTTTACTATCCCAGTTGACTAGTTACGCTGTGTCAGGACATGGTTCTTCTCTACTATACCAGTAGACTAGATGCTGTGTCAGGAAATGGTTTCCCCTTACTATCCACCGTAGGAATAGTGCACTGGGGAAGGACAGGGTTCTCCTTTACTATCCCAGTAGACTAGTGCACTGTGGCAGGACATGGTTCCCTTTACTATTCCAGTGACTAGTGCCACTGGTTCAGATATGGGTTTTCCCGTTACTATCCAGTTGACTGTGCACGGTGGCAGGATATGGTTTCTCCTTTACTTATCTCAGTAGACTAGTGTGCTGTGTCAGGACATGGTTTCTCTTACTATCTCAGTAGACTAGTGCGCTGTTCAGGACAGGTATCCTTTTCTATTCCAGTAGACTAGTGCGCTGGTGTGGGACAGGGTTTCAATTTCTATCCCAGTAGCTAGTGCGTGTGTCGGGGCATGGGTTTTGGTTTTTTTTTTTCTTGTTATTTTTTTTATCGCTGTTTGTCTTATCCAGTAGACTAGTGCACTGTGTAGAGGACATGGTTTACTCTTTACTATTCAGTACGGACTAGTGCCTGTGTAGGGACATGGTTCCCTCTTTAATATCACAGTTTCTAGCGGAGCTGTGTCAAGACATGGGTTCCTTACTATCCAAGTAGAATAGTGCGCCAGGGTCGGGACCCATTGGTTCTACTTGACTATACCAGTAGTAGTGAGCTTGTGGCAGGATATGGTTTCTACTTCCTACTACCCAGGAGACTAGGGCGTGTGCAGGATATGGTTTCTACTTTCCTAACCCAGAGACTAGTGCGCTGTGTCAGGACATGGTTTCACTTTACTATCCCAGTGATGGTGCGCTGATATGTCAGACATGGTTTAACTTACATCCCAGTTAGACTAGTATTGCTGTGTCAGGACATGGTTTCCATTACTTCAGTAGACTAGTGCACTGTGGCAGGACATGGTTCCTTTACTATAACAGTAGACTAGTGCGCTGTGGTCAGGACATGGTTCTCCTTTACGATCCCAGTAGATAGCTGCACGGTGCAGGACAGGTTTAACCTGGACTATCCCAGTTGGGAACTAGTGCGCTGTGTCAGGACATGAGTTTCCCCTTACTATCCCAGTTGATAGTAGCTGTGTCAGGACATGGTTTCTCATTACTTATCCAAGTAAGTAGACTAGTATGCTGGTCAGGGAAATGGTTTCCTCTTACTATCCAGTAGACTAGTGCGCTGTGTCAGGGACATGGTTTCCTTACTTATCCCAGTAGACTAGTGTGCTGTGTCGGACATTGGTTCCCATTTACTATCCCAGTAGTAGACTAGTGTGCTGTGTCATTACATGGTTTCCCTTTACTACCCAGTAGACTAGTGCCACTGTGTAAGGACATGGTTCCCCTTTACTATCCTCAGTAGACTAGTGCACTGGGAAGGACATGGTTCCCCTTTTACTATCCCAGTAGAAAGACTAGTGCGCTGTGTAAGGACATGGTTTTCCTTTACTACCCAGTAAGTAGACTAGTGGCTGTGTAAGACATGGTTTCCCCTTTTACTATCCCAGTTGACTAGTGCACTGTGTTCAGGACATGGTTTCACTTTTTAATAGCCCAGTTTTATTAGTGAATGTCAGGACCTGATTTCACCTTTACGATCCCAGTAGAACTAGTTGCGATGTTGGCAGGACATGGTTTTCCCTTAACTATCGTGTTGACAAGTGCCTGTATTAGGATCTGGTTGCCCTCTTTACTATCCCGTTAGACTGTGCGCTGTGTCGGAACACGGTTTCTGCTTTACTATCCCAGTATACTAGTGCGCTGTGGCAGGATGGTTTCTACTTTACTATACCCAGTAGACTATGTGCTGTGTAGGAACATGGTTTCTCCTTTATATATCCACAGTCAGACTAGTGTGCTGGCGTATGGTTTACTCCAGTTACTATGCTGGCACTATGTTTCTACTTTACTATCCCAGTAGACTAGTGTGCCGTGTCCGGAACATTGGGTTCCCTTTTACCTTATGCCAGTAGACTAGTGCTGCTGAGGGTCAGATATGGTTTCTCTTTACTATCCCAGTAGCTAGTGGGCTATGTCAGGACATGGTTTCTACTGTTACTATCCCAGAAATAGGGCACGTTGGCATGGTTCTTACTATCGGCAGTAGACTAGTGGCACTTCGACATGTTTCTACTTTTCCCAGTAGACTAGTGTGCTGTTGTCGGAATGTTGTTCTCTTTACTATCCCAGAGACTAGTGTGCTGAGGCAGAGTATGGTTTACTACTTTACTATCCCAGTGACCTAGTGGTGTGTCGGAACATGGTTTCTCTTATACTATCCAGTGAGACTCGAGGACGTGCGCCTAGTACTGGTTTCTCCTTACTATCCGTCGTTGACATAGTGCCTTGTTTGGGGACTGGTTGCTCTCTTACATCCAGTAGACTAGTGGCTGTGTCAGGACATGTGGTTCACTTTACTATCCCAGTTGATGCTAGTTGCGTGTGCAGGATATGGTTAACCTTAATCCAGTAGACTAGTATATTGTGGTCAGGAACATGGTTTCCCTCCTTTACTATACCAGTGCTAGTGAGTGCTGGCAGGATCATGGTTCCTTTACTATCCCAGTAGCTAGTGGTGGTTGGGGGTGTTGTCGGACATGGTTTCCCTTTAACTATCCCAGTAGACTAGTGCACTGTGTCAGGACATGGTTTACCCTTAACATCCCAGTAGACTAGTGCGCTGTGTCAGGGACATGTTCCTCCCTTTACTATCCCAGTTAGACTAGTGCGTGTGTCAGGACATGTTTCTCTTTACTATCCCTGTAGACTAGTATGTGCTGGTAAGGACATGGTTTCATCCTTTACATCACAGTAGACTAGTGCGCTGTGTCAGGACAGAGTTCTTCTCCTTTACTATCCCAGTAGGACAGTGTGCTTGTGCAGGACATGTTCCTCTACTTTACTACCCAGTAGCTAGTGTGGCTGTGGTTGCAGACATGGTTTCCCTTTCCTATCCCAGTAGAACTATGTGCGCTGTTAGTGGACCACTGGTTCTCCCTTACCTTATCCCAGTAGATAGTGATTCTGGGAGGGACATGGTTTCCACTTACTATCCCTAGACTGTGTGCTGTGTCAGGACATGGTTTCCTCCTTTACTATCCTAAGACTAGTAGCCTGTGTTAGGACATGGTTTTTCCTTTACTATCCCATTAGACTAGATGTCTGTGTTGAACATGGTTTCCCTACTTTACTATCCTAGAGACTAGTGCGCTGTGTTAGAAATGGTTTCCCCCACTTTACTATTCTTAGACTAGTGTGTCTGTTCAGGAACATGGTTCTCCATTTACTATCCCAGTAGACAGTGTGCTGTGCATTGACATGGTTTCCTGATTACTATCTCCAGTTGACCTAGTGCTGTGGCGGACATGGTTCCCCTTTACTATCCAGTAGGCTAGTGCGCGTGTACGGGACCATGGGTCCCTTACTTATCCCCGTTAGGACTAGTGGGCGGTGTAAGGAATGGTTTCCCCTTTACCTATCCAAGTTGACTAGGCACTGTGCAGGACATGGTTTCACCTTTACTATCCCAGTATTAGTGCACTGTCAGGACATGATTTCACCTTTATATCCCAGTTAGACTAGTGCGCTGTGGATGGACATGGTTTCCCCTTAAACTATCGTGTTGACAAGTGCACTGTATTGGGACATGGTTGCCCTTTACTATCCCAGTAGAGAGTGCGCTGTTTGTGTCGGAATCATCGTTTCTCCTTTACTTATCCCAGTAGAATAGTGCGCTGTGGCAGGATATGGTTTCACTGTACTATCCCAGTGACTAGTGTGCTTTCAGTACATGGTTTCCTTTACGATTCCCAGTAGACTAGTGTGCGTGTCGGAACATGGTTTCTCCTTTACCTACCCAGCTGGGACTAGTGCGCTTGTGCAGGATATGGTTTCACCTTACTATCACAGTAGCCAGGTGCTGTGTCAGTAGTACATGGTTTCACCTTTTACTATCAGTAGACTAGTGTGCTTGGGTATGTACATGGTTTCTCTTTACTATCCCAGGAGACTAGTGGCTGTGGTCAGAAATGGTTTCTCCTTTACTATCCCAGTGACTAGGTGCTGTGTCGGAACATGGTTTCTCTTTACTATTCCCAGTAGCTAGTGTGCTGAGGCAGGCTATGGTCTACGTTGTCTATCCCAGTAGACTAGTGTGCTCGGGTCGGAACTGGTGTTCTCCTTTAATCTATCCCAGTAGACTAGTGTGCTGAGGGCCAGGATATGGTTTCTATTACGATCCCGTAGACAGTGTGTGTGCTGTGTGGAACATGAGTTTCTCCTTCTTATACCAGTAGACTTGTGTGCTGAGGTTCAGGATTATGGTTTGAACTGTACTATCCAGTAGAACTAGGTTGTGCTGTGTCGGAAACATGGTTTATCTTCTTATCCCGTAGACTAGTGCTTGCTGAGGCAGGATATGGTCTCTACTTAATTATCCCAGTAGACTAGTGTGTTTGTCGAAACATGGTTTTCATTAATCGTATCACAGTAGACAGTGGTGCTGAGGACAGGATAGTGGTTCAACTTTACTATCCCAGTAGTACTAGTGTGCTTGTGTCGGAAACTGTTCTGTCCTTTACTTATCCCAGTAGACTAGTGCGCTGCGGCAGGACATGGTTTCCCCTTAAACTCTCCGTGATTGGACCAAGTGCCCTGTAATGGGGACATGGTGCCTCTTACTATCCCAGTAGGGACTAGTGCGCTGTGTCGGAACATGGTTCCCTTTACTCCAAGAAGTGTGTTGCAGTAGTTCTTTACTATCCAGTAGACTAGTGGCTGTGGCAGGAGATATGGTTCACTTCGAATCAGTCGCTTTTACGGCGACTTTTCCTAACTATCCCAGTAGACTAGGCGCGTGTGGCGGGGACCATGTTTCTACCTGCTACTAACTCCCTATGGACTAGGGTGCTGGTACCAGGACCATAGGTTTCACCTTTACTTTAAATCCCAGTAGGGGGCTAGGGCTTGGTACGCGAACATGGTTACCTTTATGACCCCACCCCCCCCTCACAGTCAGACTAGTGTGTGAGGCAGGATATGGTTTCTACGTTACTATCCCAGTAGACTATGTGCGTGTGTCGGGAACATGGTTTCTCCTTTACTATCCCGTAGACTTAGTGTGCTGAGGCATGTTTTACGTACTATCCAGTAACGTGCTGTTCGAACTATTACCTTTAATTATCCGTAGCAGTCGAGGAAGGTTAATCTTAGTAGGGACTAGTGTGCTTCGAAACATGGTTTCTCCTTTACTATCCCAGGAGACATAGTGTGTGAGGCGGATGATGGTTTCTGACTTTACTATCCAGTTAGACTAGTGTGTTGTGTCGGAACCATGGTTTTCTCCTTACTATCCAGTAGACTAGTGCGCTGCGGCAGGACATGGATTTCCACTTAACTATCCGTCCCGGTGAAACAAGTGCCCTGTATTGGGACATGGTTGCCTCTTACTATCCCAAGCCTAGACATCCAGTGGCTGCCCCCCCTCCACCCCCGTAGGAACATGGGTTCTTCTTACTATCCCAGCCAGTAGATAGTGTGCTGTGGCAGGATCATGGGTTCTCCTTACCTATACCAGTAGACTAGTGCGCCTGTGGCAGGATATAGGTTTCTACCTTAACTATTCCAGTAGACTAGTGTGCCTTTGTCGGAACATGGTTTACTCAGATACCTATCACCCAGTTGAACTAGTGCCACTGTGTCAGGACCATACCGGTTCACCATTTACTATCCCACGTTGATTAGTGCACTGTACAGGGACATGATTTCACCTTACTATCCAGTAGATTCCTCCTATGCGCTATGGTAGGCAGGACATGTCGTTTCCCCTTAAACTATCCGTGTTGACAAGTGCACTGATTAGCGGACATGGTTTGCCTCTTTACTTATCCCAGTAGACACGTGCACTGTTGTCGGAACACATGGTTCTCCTGTTACTATCCCAGTAGGACTAGTTGCGCTTGTGTGCAGGATATGGTTCTCCTTTACATCCCAGTAGACTAGGTGATGTGTGGAACATGGTTCTCCTTTACTATCCAGTAGATAGTGTGCTGAGGGCAGGATATGGTTTCTACTTTACTACCCAGTAGATAGTGTGCTGTGTCGGAAACATGGGTTTCCTTGTACTTATTCCAGAGGACTAGAGTGCATGAGGCAGGATATCGGTTTACTTTACTATCCCATCGATAGTGTGCTGTGTCGGACAATGGTTTTCCTTTACTATATCCACAGTAGACTAGTGGTGTCTGAGGCCGGATATGGTCTCTACTTCTGACTATGCTTCCAGTAGACAGTAGTGTGCGTGTAGGACAATGTTTCCCTTACTTTGTGACATGATCCGCATGTTCTCTCAGGACTAGTGCTTGTGTCGTCGGAAACTGGTTCTCCTTATCTACTTCCGTAGACTGTGTGTAGTGTGTGAAGCAGGTCCATATGTTATTATCCTTTGGACTAGTTGGATGAGCAATCCTACGCTATCCCGAGACTAGTGCGCTGTGTCAGGACCATGGTTTCCCCTTTACTTATACCAGAGATAGTGCGCTTTGTCGAAAACATGGTTTCTCCTTTCTTGCCCAGTGAGATAGTGTGCTGAGGCCAGGGATATGTTTCTATTTACTATCCAGTAGATAGTGGTTGTGTCGGAACAGGGTTTTCCTTTACTTATCCCAGTGAGACTAGTGGCGCTGCGGCTGGCACGGATCATGGTTTCCCCTTAACATCCGTGTTGACAAGGTGCCCGTATTGGAGACCATGGGTGCCTGTCTTTACTACCCCAGTAGACTAGTGCGCTGTGTGGACATGGTTTCTCCTTTACTATCCAGTAGACTAGTGCGCTGGCAGGATATGGTGGTTTTTCCTACTTACCTATCCCAGGTGATAGTGTGCTTTGTCGGAACTATGGTGTCTTCCTATACGATATCCCAGTAGACTAGCTGTGCTGTGCAGGATAGGTTGTATCCTTTACTATACCACGTGACACGTGCGCTGTGCAGGATATGGTTTTCTACTTTACTTTTTATACCGTAGGACTACGTTGTGCTGTGGCGAACATGGTTTCTCCTGTGATATCCCAGTAGACCCTAGGCACGTGTCAGGACAGGGTTTCCCTTTAATCATCACAAGTAGAATAGTGCACTATGTCCCGGAATGGTTCTCTTACTTTACTATCCCAGTAGACTGGTGCCACTGGTTGGGACCATGGTTTTCTACTTTTACATCCCAGTTAGACTAGTGCACTGTCAGGACATGGTTATTTTGTACTATCCCAGTAGACTAGGTGCTGTCGTAAACATGGTTCTCTCTTACTATCGCAGTAGACTAGTGTGCTTGTGGCAGGATTATGGTTTCTACTTTAACTATCCCAGTTAGACTAGTGTGCTGTGTCGGAACCATGGTTTTCCTATACTATTCCCAGTAGACAGTGACATGTGTTAGGACATGGTTTCTTCCTTGACTTCCAGTCAGACTAGTGCACTGTGTTTAGGACATGGTTCTACTTAATTTTTTTTTCCACAGTAGACTAGTGTGCTGTGTCGGAACATGGTTCGCTTTATTAACAGTGCTAATGTTGTGCTGCTGGCAGGATATGGTTTACTACTTTACTATCCCAGTTAGACTAGTGTGCATGTGTCGGACTTGGTTCTCTCATTTACTATCCACGTTAGACTAGTGTTGCGTGGCTAGGATATGGTTTCTACTTTACTATTCCAGTAGACTGTGTGCGTGTGTCGGAACATGGTTTCCCTTTTACTATCACCGTATACTTAGTGACACTGTGTCAGGGACATGGTTTACCCTTTACTATCCGAGTAGACTAGTGCGCTGTGTCAGGAACATGGTTTTCCTTTACTATCCTAGAGGCACTAGTGCGCTGTGTCAGGAAGGGTTTCATCCTTTACCCTATCCCAGTGTAGACTAGTGTGCTGTGTCAGGACATGGTTTCTCCTTACTATACCAGTAGACTAGTGCGCTGTGTGTCGGACATGGTTTCTCCTTACTTTATCCCAGTAGACTAGTGTGCTGTGGCAGGATAATGGTTTACTTTACTATCCCAGTGACTAGTGTGCTGTGGCAGGATATGGTTTCACTGTACTATCCCAGGACTATGTGCTGTGTGCGAAAATGGTTTCTCACTTTACTACTCCCAGTAGACTGTGCTGTGTGCAGGATATGGTTTCTACTTACTATCCCAGAGGACTAGTGGGCTGTGTCGGAACATGGTTTCCCTTTACTATCCTAGTAGACTAGGGCATTGGTTTGGCTGGTTTCTACTTTACTATTCCCAAGTAGACTAGGGTGCTGTGTCGGAACCATGGTTTCTTACGTTACTATCCTAGTACCTAGTGCACGGTGTTAGGGACATGTTCTACTTTACTATTTACTATCCCAGTAAGAATAAGTGTGTTGTGTCGGAACATGTTTCTCTTCTTCTCCTTTACTATCCCGTAGATAGTGTTCGAGGCGGCTATGGCTCTACTTTACTAATCCCAGTAACTAGTGCGCTTTCAGGACCTGGTTGCCCCTTTCTGATACCCCGTAAGACGAGTGCGCTTTGCAAACATGGTTTCTCCTTTAACTATCCCAGTAGACTAGTGTGGCTGAGGCATGATATGGTTTCTGCTTCTACTTTACTATCCCAGTTAGACTAGTGTGTTGTGTCGACAGTGGTTTTCTCCTTTACTATCCCCAGTAGACGAGTGGCGCTGTGCGGCAGGACATGGTTTCCCCCTTAACTCTCCGTGTTGACAAGTTCCCCTGTTTGGGACATGGTTGCCCTCTTTACTTATCCCAGTAGACTAGTTGCGCTGTGTCGGAAAACATGTTTCTCCTTTACTATCCCAGTAGACTAGTGCGCTGTGGCAGGATATGGTTTCACCTTTACTATCCCAGTAGACTAGTGTGCTGTGTCAGTACATGGTTTCTCCTTTACTATCCCAGTAGACTAGTGTGCTGTGTCGGAACATGGTTTCTCCTTTACTATCCCAGTAGACTAGTGCGCTGTGGCAGGATATGGTTTCACCTTTACTATCCCAGTAGACTAGTGTGCTGTGTCAGTACATGGTTTCACCTTTACTATCCCAGTAGACTAGTGTGCTGTGTCAGACGAGTGGTGCTGTGTCGGAACATGGTTTCTCTTTACTATTCCAGTAGCAGTGTCGTGAGGCAGGTATGGTGTCTACTGTTGATTATCCCAGTAGACTATGTGTGCGGGTCGGAACTGGTTTCTCCTTTATTATCCCAGGTAGACTAGGTGCTGAGGCCAGGATATGGTTTCTAATTACATCCCCGTAGACTAGTGTGTGTGCTGTGTGGAACATGGTTTCTCCTTTACTATCCCAGTAGACTGTCGTGTGCTGAGGTCCTCAGGATATGGTTCTACTTTACTATCCAGTAGACTAGTTTGCTGTGTCGGAACATGGGTTTCTCTTTACTATCCCAGTAGACTAGTGCTGCTGAGGCAGGATATGGTCTCTACTTAATTTATTCCCAGTAGACTAGTGTGCTTTGTCGAAACATGGTTTCTCCTTAATTATCCACAGTAGACTAGTGTGTTGAGGAGGATAGGGTTCACTTTACTATCCCAGTAGACTAGTGTGTTGTTGTCGGAAACTGTTTATCCTTTTACTTTATCCCAGTAGACTAGTGCGCTGCGGCAGGACATGGTTTCCCCTTAACTATCCGTGTTGACAAGTGCCACTGTAATGGGGATACATGGTCCTCATTACTATCCCAGTAGACTAGTTGCGACTGAATGTCCGGAACATGGTTTTCATTACTATCCCAGTAGACTATGGCTGTGGCAGGAATGGTTTCTCCTTTACCTATACCAGTAGACTAGGGCGTGTGGCCGGAGGAATGTTTTCTACTGTACTATCCCAGTTGACTAGTGTGCTGTGTCAGGAATGGTTTCCTTTTACTTTATCCAGTAGAGCTAGTGTGCTGTGTCGGAACATGGTTCCTTTACTCACAGTAGACTAGTGGTGAGGCAGTGATAATGTTTCTACTTACTATCCCAGTAGACTAGTGTGCGGTGTCGTGATGACATGGTTTCTACTTTACTATCCCAGTAGACTAGTGTGCTGGGTCGGAATGGTTTTTCTACGTTACTATCCCAGTAGACTAGTGGCTGTGTCGGAAACATGAGTTACCTCTTTAATATCCCAGTAGACTAGTGGCGAGGAGGATATGGCTTCTATTTCTACTCAGTAGACTAGTGTGCTTGCGAACATGGTTTCCCTTTACTATCCCAGTGACTAGTGTGTGTAGGACGGATATGGTTTCTCTTTAACTATCCAGTAGACTAGTGTGTGTGTGGAACTGGTTTCTACCTTACTTATCCAGTAGACTAGTGCGCTGCGGCAGGACATGGTTTCTCACTTAACTATACCCGTTGACAGTGCCTGTATTGGGACATGGTTCCTCTTTACTATCCCAGTAGAATAGTGCGCTGTGTAGGACAGGGTCTCCTTTACTATCCCAGTAGACTAGTGTGCTGTGGCAGGATATGGTTCTCCTTACTATCCAGTAGACTAGTGCGCTGTGGCAGGATATGGTTTTACTTAACTATCCCAGTAGACTAGTGTTGCTTTGTCGGAACATGGTTTCTCTACTATCCCAGTAATAGTGCACTGTGTCAGGACCATGGTTCCCATTTACTATCCCAGTACTAGTGCCTGTGTCAGGACATGTTCTCCACTTACTATCCCAGTAGACTGTCCCTCCTAGGCCTAATGGTAGCAGGAATGGTCGTTTACCCCTAATACGTGTGCAGGTGCATGTATTGGGACATGGTTTGCTACTTTACTATCCCATAGACTAGTGCACTGTGTCGGAACATGGTTTCTCCTTTTACTTATTCCCAGTAGGACTAGTTGCAGCTGTGGCAGGATATGGTTCTCCTTTACATCCCAGTAGACTAGGTGTGTGTCGGAACATGGTTTCTCCTTTACCTATTCCAGTAGACTTAGTGTGCTGAGGGCAGATATGGTTTTCTACTTATACTATCCCAGTAGACGTAGGTGTGCTTGTGTCGAAAACATGGTTTCTCCTTTCTTACTTCCAGTAGACTAGTGTGCTTGAGGCAGGGATATGGTTTTACTTTTACTATCCAGTACGACTAGTGTGTTGTGTCGGAACAGTGGTTTTCCTGTTACTATCCAGGTAGACTAGTGGGCTGCGGCATGGCCAGGACATGTCCTCACTTCACTATCCTTTGTTAGACAGTGCCTGTGTTGGTAGGACATGGTGTCCCTTTTACTATCCAGTAGACTAGTCGCTGTTGTTGGAAACTGGTTTCTCCTTCTACCATAACTGTCGCCGGATATGGGTTTCCACGTCCGTGATGTTGTTTGTCGGAACATGGTTTCTCCATCATTATCCCAGTAGGACTAGTGTGCTGATAGCAGGATAGTGTTCACGATTTACTATCCCGTGACGTGCGCTGTGTCAGGATCATGGTTTTCTACACTCTTTACTTATCCGAGACAGTGTCGCTTGGCGAACATGGTTTCTCCTTTACTATCCCAGTAGCCATAGTGCTGTGTGCCAGGATATGGTTTCATTTACTTATCCAAGTAGAATAGTGACGGTAGTGTCCCGGACATGGCTCTTCCCTTTACTTATCCCAGTAGATGGGCCTGGTGGGCCAGACATGGTTTCTCTCTTAACGATCCCGTAGTCATGCAAGGGACACGGGTATTTATATCCCAGTGACTAGGTGCTGATGCTACATGGTTGCCTGTACTATCCATACTAGGCGTGCAATGTCTCTTACACCCAGTTAGACTAGTGCGTGGACTGTATCTTTCCGTAGGTCGGAGGACATGGTTTCTCTTGTACTATCCAGTAGACTAGTGCGCTGTGTAGGATATGGTGTTCTTCCTAGTTATTCTCCAGTGACTAGTGTGCTGTGTCGGAACTATGGTTGTCTTTCCTATACCCGTGCACCATGTGTAGCTGTGCTGTGCAATGGTTTATACTATCCCGGCTTGTGCCATTGTCGCAGTTTCATACTACCAGTTGACTAGTGTGCTGTGCAGGATATGGTTTCTACTTTACTTATACCAGTTAGACTAGTGTGCGTGTGTCGGAACATGGTTTCCCTTTATATACCAGTATACTAGGCACGTGTCAGGACAGGTTTCCCTTTACTATCCAGTAGATAGTGCGACTGTGTCAGGAACTATGGTTTTCTCTTTACTATCCAGAGCACTAGTGCCGTTGTCATGGACATTGTTTCACTTTTACATCCAGTTAGACTAGTGTGCTGTTGTCAGGACATGGTTTCTCATATGTACATCCAGTAGATAGTGTGCTGTGTCGGACATGGTTTCTCCTTACTATCGCATGTAGACTAGTGTGCTTGTGGCAGGATATGGTTTCTTACTTTACTATCCCGTTAGACTAGTGTGCTGTGGCGGAACATGGGTTTCTACTTACTATCCCAGTAGACTAGGTGCCATGTGTGTAAGAATGGTTTCTTCCTTTACTCTCCCAGAGACTAGTGACTGTGCCAGGAATGGTTTCTACTTACTATTTTCCCAGTAGACTAGTGTGCTGTGTCGGAACATGGTTTCGCCTTTACTATACAGTAGACTAGGGCATTGTTTGGCAGGTTGGTTTATACTTTACTATCCCAGTTAGACTAGTGTGCTGTGTCGGAACCTGGTTTCTACTTTACTATCACTAGTACCTAGTGAGCGTGTTGCAGGACATGGTTTCTACTTTACTATTCAGTAGACTGGTGTGCTGTGTCGGAACATGGTTTCCCTTTTACTACCCAGTAACTAGTGCGACTGTGGCACGGACATGGTTTTACTTTACTATTCCAGTAGTGACTAGTGCGCTGTGTCGGGACATGGTTTCCCTATATAATCCCAGTAGCGACTAGGGCGCTGTGTCAGGACATGGGTTTCTCCTTTATCCCATATCCCAGTTTAGACTAGGCACTGTGTTTAGGACATGGTTTTACTTACATCCCAGTAGGACTAGTGTGCTGTGTCGGAACATGGTTTTCCTTTACTATCCCAGGGACTAGTGTGCTGTGGCAGGATTGATGGTTTCTACTTTACATACCAGTAGACTAGGTGCTTTGTGTCGGAACATGGTTTTCCTTTACTATCCCAGTAGACTAGGTGCTGTGCAGGACATGGTTTCTACTTTACTATCCAGTAGAACTAGTGTGTGTGGGTCGGAACATGGTTTCCCTTTACTATCCCAGTGACTAGTGCACTGTGTCAGGACATGGTTTCCCCTTACATACCAGTAGACCTAGTGGCTGTGTCAGACATGGTTTTCCCTTTACTATCCAGTAGACTAGTGCGCTGTGTCAGGACATGTTTCTCCTTTACTATCAGTAGACTGAGTGTGGCTGGGTCAGGACATGGTTTCTTTACTATACCAGTAGACTAGTGCGCTTGTGTCAGGACATGGTTTTCCTTACTATCCCCGTAGACTAGTGGCTGTGGCAGGGAATGGTTTCTACTTTACTATCCCAGTGACTAGTGTGCTGTGGCAGGATATGGTTTCTATTTACTATCCCAGTAGAATGTGCTGTGTCGGACATGGTTTCTCCTTACTATCCCAGTAGACTAGTGTGCTGTGGCAGGATATGGTTTCCACTTTACTATCCCATAGACTAGTGGCTGTGTCAGGACATGGTTTCTCCTTACTATCCTATAGACTAGTGCACTGTGTGTAGGACATGGTTTCTACTTTACTATCCCAGTAGGGGGGAACCTAGTGTTGCTGTGTCGGAACATGGTTTCTACTTTCATCCTAGGCGACGTTGCACTGTGTTAGAAGGTTTCTACTTATATTCAGTAGACTAGTGTGCTGTGTCGGAACATGGTTTCTCCTTTACTATCCCAGTAGACTAGTGCGCTGTGGCAGGACATGGTTTCTACTTTACTATTCCAGTTGACTAGTGTGCTGTGTCGGGACATGGTTTCTCCTATACTATCCCAGTAGACTAGTGCGCTGTGGAAGGCAGAGGCACTTCTAGGGTTTCTGCTGCCTGAGACAAACTTTTGAATGCCGCCTTTGATCATTTACGGGTGGCGTATGAAGATGCTAAGTAAGAAATCACAAACTGCAATTTTTAGGATCAAAATTTAACTTGCATGTCAATTGATGATGTCAGGCTGATGCCATAGTGCCATCACTAAAAATTGCACCCTGACACTTCTGAACACTGTTAAATTATATAGAGTTTGAAACTGCACAAAATGCAATGCTTATTAGGGTCAACATTCAAAATGGTTCAAAATGATAATGTCATGTAGATGTCAGTGACATCTCTAAAAATTGTACCATGGCACATTTAAACATTGTTAAATGATGCTGAGTAAAAAAACTACACCAAATGCAATGCTTTTTAGGGTCAAAATTCAAATCAGTGCAATATGACGATGTCATGCTGCTATCATAGTCATGCCATTAAAGATTGCACCCTGAATTATGCGAACAATGTTAAATAATATAGAGTAAGAATTTGGCGCAAGATCAATGCTTTTTTGGGTAAAAATTAAAATCCTAGCAAAATGATGATGTCATGCTGATGTCATTGTGACATCACCTAAAATTGTACCATGACACATTTTAACACTGTTAAATGATATAGAGTAAGTTGCATGAAATGCAATGCTTTTAGGTCAAAATTAAAATCACAGCAAAATCATAAAATCATGCTGATGTCATAGTTATAGCGTAAGAAGACGCAAGAGTAAGAAATCGCACAAAGTGCAATGCTTTTAGGGTCAAAATTCAAATCGGTGGAAAATGCTGATGTCATGTAAATGTCAGTGACATCTCTAAAAATTGTACCCTGGCACATTTAAATGTTAAATGTTAAATGATGCTGAGTAAGAAACCACACATAATGCAATGCCTTTTAGGGTCAAAAATCAAATCAGTGCAATTTGAAAATGTCATGAAGATGTCAATGTGACTAAACTTAAAATTGCAACCTGTCATATTTGAACACTGTTAAACGATATAGAGTAAGAAGTCACACCAAGTTCAAAGCTTTATAGGATCAAAATTCAAATTGGTACAAAATGAGGATGTCATGCTGCTGTCATAGTGATGCCATTAAAGATTGCACCCTGACTCATGTGAAAAATGTTAAATAATATAAAGTAAGAAGTTGGAACAAGAACAATTTAAATCCTAGCAAAATGATGTCATGTGGATGTCATTCTGACATCACTTAAAATTACACCCTGACATATTAACACTGTTAAATTATATAGCGTAAGAAGACATACCACGGTCAATGTTTTTAGGGGTCAGAATGATGATGTCATGCTGATGTCATAATGTTTGACACATTTGAACACTGTTAAATGATGCTGAGTAAGAAATCACAACCTGAAATTTTTAGGATCAAAATTCAACTTGGTGCAAAAATGATGATGTCAGGCTGATGTCATAGTGCAATCACTAAAAATTGCACCCTGACACTTCTGAACTTTGCTAAATTATATAGAGTAAGCAATTGCACAAAGAGCAATGCTTTTAGGGTCAAAATTCAAATTGGTGCAAAATTCTGATGTCATGTAGATGTCTACTGAGATAGTGACATCTCTAAAAATTGTACCCTAGCACATTTAAACAGTGTTAAATGATGCTGAGTAAGAAACTGCATATAATGCAATGCTTTTTAGGGTCAAATTCAAATTGGTGCAACATGATAATGTCATGAAGATGTCAATGTGACAAAACTTAAAATTGCAACCTGTCACATTTGAACATTGTTAAACGATATAGAGTAAGAAGTCACACCAAGTTCAAAGCTTTATAGGATCAAAATTCAAATTGGTGCAAAATGAGGATGTCATGCTGCTGTCATAGTGATGCCACTAAAGATTGCACCCTGACTCATGTGAACAATGTTAAATAATATGGAGTAAGAAGTTGGAACAGAACAATTTAAATCCTTGCAAAATGATGATGTCATGCTAATGTCATTGTGACATCACTTAAAATTGTACCATGACACATTTTAACACTGTTAAATTAGATAGAGTAAGAAGTTGTACAAAGTGTAATGCTTTTAGGTCAAAATTAAAATAAGAGCAAAATTATGACATCATGCAGATGTCATAGTGATATCATGCTGATGTCATAGTGACATCACTAAAAATTGCACCCTGACATATTAAAACACTGTTAAATGATAGAGCGTAAAAAGACTTACCAATTGCAATGTTTCTAGGGGTCAGAATAATGATGTCATGCTGATGTCAAAATGTTTGACACATTTAAACACTATTAATTGATGCTAAGTAAGAAATCACCACCTGCTTTTTTTAGGATCAAAATTCAACTTGGTGCAAAAATGATGATGTCAGTACCATCACATAAAATTGCACCCTGACACTTCTGAACACTGTTAAATTATATAGAGTAAGAAATCGCACAAAGTGCAATGCTTTTAGGGTCAAAAGTCAAATTGGTGCAAAATGCTAATGTCATGTAGATGTAAGTGACATCTCTAAAAATTTTACCCTGGCACATTTAAACAGTTATATGATGCAAAGTAAGAAACCGCATATAATGCAATGCTTTTTAGGGTCAAAATTCAAATCGGTAGAAAATGATGTCATGCAGATGTCAATGTGACAAAATGTTTACCCATTACTATCCCAGCAGACTAGTGCACTGTGTCAGGACATGGTTTCCCCTTTACTATCCCAGTAGACTAGTGTGCTGTGTCAGGACATGGTTTCCCCTTTACTATCCCAGTAGACTAGTGCGCTGTGTCAGGACTGTGGCAGGACATGGTTTCCCCTTTACTATCCCAGTAGACTAGTGCGCTGTGGCAGGACATGGTTTCTCCTTTACTATCCCAGTAGACTAGTGCGCTGTGAGACTAGTGCGCTGTGTCAGGACATGGTTTCTCCTTTTCTATCCCAGCAGACTAGTGCGCTGTGTCGGGACATGGTTTCTCTTTTTCTATCCAAGTAGACTAGTGTGCTGTGTCGGGACATGGTTTATCCTTTTCTATCCCAGTAGACTAGTGCGCTGTGTCAGGACATGGTTTCTCCTTTACTATCCCAGTTGACTGGTGCGCTGTCAGGACATGGTTTAACCTTTACTATCCCAGTTGACTAGTGCGCTGTGTCAGGACATGGTTTCCCCTTTACTATCCCAGTTGACTAGTACGCTGTGTCAGGACATGGTTTCTCCTCTACTATCCCAGTAGACTAGTATGCTGTGTCAGGAAATGGTTTCCCCTTTACTATCCCAGTAGACTAGTGCACTGTGGCAGGACATGGTTTCTCCTTTACTATCCCAGTAGACTAGTGCACTGTGGCAGGACATGGTTTCCCCTTTACTATTCCAGTAGACTAGTGCACTGTGTCAGGATATGGTTTTCCCTTTACTATCCCAGTTGACTAGTGCACTGTGGCAGGATATGGTTTCTCCTTTACTATCTCAGTAGACTAGTGTGCTGTGTCAGGACATGGTTTCTCCTTTACTATCTCAGTAGACTAGTGCTTTCCCCTTTACTATCCCAGTAGACTAGTGCACTGTGTAAGGACATGGTTTCCCCTTTACTATCCCAGTAGACTAGTGCACTGTGGCAGGACATGGTTTCCCCTTTACTATCCCAGTAGACTAGTGCGCTGTGTCAGGACATGGTTTCCCCTTTACTATCCCAGTTGACTAGTGCACTGTGTCAGGACATGGTTTCACCTTTACTATCCCAGTTTATTAGTGCACTGTCAGGACATGATTTCACCTTTACTATCCCAGTAGACTAGTGCGCTGTGGCAGGACATGGTTTCCCCTTAACTATCCGTGTTGACAAGTGCACTGTATTGGGACATGGTTGCCTCTTTACTATCCCAGTAGACTAGTGCGCTGTGTCGGAACACGGTTTCTCCTTTACTATCCCAGTAGACTAGTGCGCTGTGGCAGGATATGGTTTCCAGTACATAAAATGCAACACAGATCATGTGGTGTATCTCCAGATGTGCACAAAGTGTACAATACAATATACAATATATAGAAAATTGGGCTGTTGTACATCCATATTAAAGTGCAACGAGAGACCAAAAATATAATACATACAAAAAATAGAATTCTAGTGCACAAACAATTCTAATTGCATATTGGCTACCTCCATAAGGTTGCTGCTACAAACAGCCTGCTAAACCCTGGATAAATAAAAGCAATTAGTTCAATAAGTTGGCCAAATTATTTTAAGCCCAGTCACCACGTCAAGGTTGCTTTCTTTAAAGGGCATGTCCACCCCTCATTGCCAAACTTTTTCATGTTCCCCCTTTGCTCTCTAGTTATTCCAGCATGCAGTTACAAAAGGAATTTCTTAGAACTGCAGGCTTTGCTACATCACGGTATCTGGTATCTTTAAATTAAAACGTGAAATTATTTTCTGTCATCGGTAAGACAGAGAGGCTTTGATGAAAGAGTATGAAGAATGAGGAGTGTGTTGAATGCAGCAGGTCCAAAAATGAAGGCGTGGGAAATAAAGGAAAAAAGAGAAAGAAAAAAAACTAAACTTGCACCAACATTTTCAAGGCGCTGTCCGTCAAACACTGACATTCTTAACTCTACAGAACGAACAACCAAGATCAGCTAACCAGCATTCTCTGTGTTTTCATTTAAATAAGTTATATATTGCATATGAAGTTTATAGCAGCAGAAAAGGTTAAGAACCAAAGTTCCTTGCACAAGCTAATTCCCCTTTTGGGAGAGTTGAATATAGAGTTTATCTGTGATTGGATCAACACACACATAGATGGCCAAACACCACAAGTGGAATGCACAGGTATTCCATGAACAAAATCCCCTTACAGGGATAGTGTGGGAGGGCGCTATTTTCCCAATCCCTTGGTGACTTACGGACCTACCTGTAGGAAGTCTACCACCTGCCATTCCTTACCTTAACCTCAAAATATTTGTGAAAGTGCTGTCCCACCATTAAATTTAATTCACATAAAGTAAGCAGAGCTTTTTTTTTTTAAACAACTTTTACAGAATTTTAGAAATACTCAATGAATCAATGGAGATGTGGAGGGCTGAAAAGGGTGTGTGTAAAATGTACTAGTTTCTTCAAGGTTTGCCCCAATAAAAAATTAACACCCCTAGTGGGCATCCTGGTAGTATTACATTTGATGAGCATGTCAATTTATTATTGATAAATCCGAGGATACATACGGGTACTATGTTTGGAGAATAGCTCATCAGGATGTTTGGAATTTTGTGGAGTTCTTACATAACTCTGTCCTTCCCGTAAAACCCTTAGGCATAGCAATGTTTTCACAGTGACCTGGGATGTGCAGGAACACTGGAGGCTTTTGTTTCTCCAAAACGGGCAGCTGTAAGGTAAATGGTTAGTTTGGTTGTGTAAATAGGTTGAGTACAAAGTGTAAACATAAGTAAACATTTCTATAACTTAACAGAGCATGTGTGGTAATGCTTACACTAATAATCTACAAAAACTGGGGTAGTGCTAGATGGGTTGGACTGGATGGACGTAGTCTTTATTCAACCTCAAATACTATACTATATTTGTGTAACACCACTGCAAAGTGTGAAATTTTAGTACATTTAATAGCCCAATTGAAAAGGCTTTGTATTAGCACAACTTTTAGCACAACTAATAAAGACCAGTTAAAACTTTCACCAACTGCACCATCCTTGAGTCATCGTGTTTCTTGCCTTAAAGGGCATGTCCTCCCTTAAAGGACAACTAAAGCCGCAGAACACACTGAACCAGAGGTAGAACACCTTGATATAAAACCAGTAATCTGTGTCTTACCTCTACTTACCTAAATAAACATATGGTTTGTGCTTCACTTCAACAGCATTCTAGTATCACACAGTTTGGTCAACGACCATTATGTTCTGCACCGCTCAGTCCTTAGCTATGGCAGAACCCTGTTACAGTGGTCACACCATTAATAATCTCTAGCCAATCCTTTAACAGGACAGATAAAGCAAGGAACATGGACTGAGGTCAGGAGGTGTGGTCTAAACATGACATACACACAGATACTCATCTCAGTTCTTACCAGGCTTACATTTACTTAATACAATTTAATGAAGTGGGATTTTATAGCTTATTGGTGTTTTTAGGGGGGTGTTTTCAGATTCTGAAGTACAAAAAAGTGGTTAGTTCTCCTTTAAAACAAAAAAGGTCACTCGCCAATTCCATATTCCAACCGATTATTCAAAAACATACTAAATGTATTTAACTAGATGTTTAAAGAGTATTTCCACCCTGAAGTGTAGTGCTGTAGTGTATCAAATACTAGCCATACACTGGGTTCTTACCTTCTGGTGTTACCACGACACTCAGAAAACAGCCAGTACATCGACTGCAAATCATGACCTAGCCGGGAAACATGGGAAGGCAAAAGCTGACAGAGAAACCAACATAGTGCCGTTTGACAGTCATGTGGGGTTATTAAACTTTAAATTGGCATTATGTTGGGTCAGTGTATGGTCAAAATTAGACAGAAAAATTACATTTTAACCTTAGATTAAGGGGCATAACAAAGGAGAACAGGAGCCAGGGGAGCCCATCTTCTTATTTTCCTATTAAAAATTAAACTCCTCCCAGAAAACCAAGTGTAGTAAAGCCCGAGAGGGGCCCCATTGCTGGGGGCCCAGTGATTCCTAGTTACACTACTGTTAAGATTTGTGAGATAATGCTTAACACGTATATTTCCTATTACAAGTAAAAAATATTACTTATTAAAGGACTACATACTCACTGGAGCCACATTATCTTCTTCAGCCCTTTGAAATATCTAGGGTGAGGACCTAAACTACTAGGTCCTAACCCCCTGGGTTAAAGCCTTAATCTCCTGCACCAAAGCCGTTGAAATTGCAATTGCCGGCAATTGTTCTTTATCTCCTTCCTCATTGCCGCAAGCTGACCAATAGGAAGAAGTTGAAGAAGTGTGTCTACCAATTGGTTTGCCCTGGAGAAAGTGGGGGAGGCGGGGAACAGAGCCCCATGATCACCACTTTACCAGGTTAGTGCTGGAGTTAGAAGCTTAACCCATGGGGGAGGACTAGTTTCAAATGGGGGAGGATTGGACACTACAGTTGTCCTTTAAGTAGCAGTTATTACTTTGCTAACTGAGGCCAGACTTCATGAGGCTTAAAAGATAAGGACACTTGTTAACACTATAACTTTACTAAGATACAAATGGCAGATACTATGTTGTGTTACACAATTAATGCAAAATAACACTACGAGAGAAAGACAAAGATTTAAAAGCTAATACTTCCCCTTTGCATAACATTATAGCAACCACACAATATATGTAATAAGAGAAGACCTGGGCTGGGTTGTTGTTGAGAATACAAGTGTGTTGTCATGTCTGGTAAATACTGTATTCTAGGTTGTTACCCAATAAACAAATTCTTAATGACATAATTTTTATGATATTTATTCCTTGGCCTCCATAGGTTCTGTTCCATACAAGTCCAGCAGGACTTTCTATTTTAAGGGAAAAGTAAAACACTGATTTATGGCCTAATTACTGATGATTAAACGGATTTACCGCTTCTCATTTAGCCTCCGCTAACAAAGCAAAATCCCAGATAACATGCACTACCAGTCATAATGTACATAAGAGTCTACACAGCCTCCACGGCCAAATTTAGGAACTTGATTATGTGTGTGGCTTGTTATAAAATGATACGAATTGGGCAATGAATGTTTGGTTATATCATAATGAGGGGCATGGTTCGAATGCACCTTTGCTCTCTTGCACTGTAGAGTGATGTGATAGGGTATAGATCGTAAGCTCCATAGAAGAGGGGGCTAATGTGAATGGGGCTGGGCCCCAATAAGAGCGCCGATCGCAATGCGGTACGACGTGCACACTTCAAAAATAAAACTATCAAGAGAGCATGCGATACGGACTAAAAATAGTGATTGCATCCGATAGCGCACAGAAGTGCAGCGCACATTGGGGGTCGCTCCAATAGGCTGATACATGCCTGTGCTCCAATCGGATCACAAAGCGTTTTTTAAAAAGGCGCTAGTGGGGCCTAGCCCTGGATAAAGGTTGTTCATACTAAGGGCGTTTGCAAGTGTTGACATTGCACCAAAAGGATGTGCCGTGGGAGTGAACTATACCATCCACACCTATGAGCTGCGATGTGTGACGGACTGGTCCACAAGCCCGTACACTAAAGAAAACTGCTAAAGTTGAATACAAGCCAAACGGAAATGAAATGTTAGGTGGGCCACTGGTCTCAGATTTCCTGGTGGGCCCAACAGTTCACTGTGATGTGGTGCATTGTTTACAACACACTGCATGTATCAGTTCGCTGAGTGTATCTCTAGTGGTAGCATTGAAATAAATGGACACCACTATGCGATACTGCGGGGGGGGAACATCGCACAACATCGTAAGTACGGATTCCCTGCAGAGTTATCAGGCTAAAGTGTGAATGTAGCTTTAGTCCTGGTGTCCAGACGGTACTGGAAGTTCTGGAGAATCTGAGTTTGAATTTTCACTTCAGTGTATTTTTTCCACGGAAGCGCTGAGGGAACGAAAGCCACCATTTATTCCTTTCTACGCATATATCCAGACGTATATGTAACATACAACACTATACAATAGAACGTAGTATAGTTAGATAAATTAATTATGTAGGGTCAGTATAACGTGGATGTATGTGCTATATGTGTACATTAATCTGCAGCAACCAGATGCCATCTAAGGGCTGGTACAGATAATTAATCCCATCAGGTGGCTGGGACAAATTACTGGCCATAGGAGACAATAGAATTGTAATTTACTGCCATGTCCGATCGTCCTTAACACAAATATATCGGACCAACAAAATACTGAAATATTGCCCCAAAATATTTGCTCATGTGTACCCAGCCTAACTATAGAACACGAAAAGAAATTTGGTAGCCTAACTTGCTACTATGCTTAACACAATACTGTAGATCTGCTCTATTATTACTCTCTTTACGTCAGTTCAGATAACATACCCAACAGTATATGTCATACTTTAAAGGGTAGTGCCCTCGTCCGCGCCTCCTATGACTTTCAGGCCATATCTATATCCCCCCTCGGGATATAGATACGCTAAGACCGATGGTTGTGGCACAAAAAGTGTGTTGTAATGCAGTAATAATAGGCAGTTTGTATATGTGACCTTACAAAAGTGGACGAGATAGACCACTAGACATCAGAATGCAGTGAATGGGTTATAGATATATATGCCTAATCCGAAAGGATTGACGCAGAAACATAACATAATATCTACGGTCGCATATGTAACAAAACATTGGAAACCAGCCTGCAATACTATAGAATCCTCCCTTTTGTCGTTTTAGTGTGAAATCCTACCTAGATTAAGGACAAGGAAATGTACAACTTGCCTATTGGTACAGGTACAGTTGAGCATAAGTATATGATGTCAAAAATATTGGAAATGAGTGAGATATGTATGCATCACATGAACCTCCTCCATCACTAATGAATGGTTGTTGGTTGTGTATTTTAGGTGATTTTTAGGTGATTTTAAGGTTTTTGTTATATACTCAAATAGAGACACCTCACAAGAAATAATTCTTATTAATTGTGTGAATACTTTGTGGACATATTGTTTAGGTTACGCCCGGGAATATTGAAGGGGTTGTAGGTTGATGATAAAATCGTCAGAATGATGATACTGTGCCTGAAAGTCATAGGGAGTGCGGGCGAGGGCACTACCCTTAAAGTATGACATATACTGTTGGGTATGTTATCTGAACTGAAGTAACCAGCCTAACTGCAGCAAACCGATCGGTTGCTGCAAAGGAATAGCAATCAGCCCTAAGATGCCTCCCGTGATGCGTGGGATGTGTTTACTATAGACAAGGTAAACCGCTGTGCCTTAGCCTCTTACAGGAACAAAATAAAAAGGAATGAAATGGAATTTCTAATAGCAGCTTGGTTCATGAATGTCTGGCAGTGCCTGTGGACATGTTTGCCAATGTTCCAACGTGCCTCTTCTCCTCGTTTCACCTACATTAAAGGAACGGACAGGTTTAAGGGAATAAAACTTTTGGTTTTGCCAAAAAGTCCATTAAAACTAGAGGAGAGAGCGCCTTAGGCAGAGCAATATGGCTCCTAAAACTTCAAAGGAAAAAATATAAACAAAGAACATGATGTCCAAGTAATAACAACCACTAAGTAAACAGCATAACACACAAAATAGAAAACAAAGTTGAAAGTATATAATGGAAGAGGAGGGGCAACTCTGGCCAATCCCGTCAGCAGAGCCTGTCTCCTTCTGACGCACATCAAACCCCCAATTGTTTTAGAACTCAATGTTCAATGCATGTCATGTTTTGTTTCCTTGTGTGTATGATTATGGGTCATGGGGACATTGGAGTCCTGTTTTCAATGTTTTTCATTTAGAATATACAGTAATAGTCTTAGTAGTGTAAAGTATAATGTGAAAAATGTTAGTGCTGCATATTGCCAACAAAAGATAATTCTGCTTTTTTTTTTTACAAATCCAGGGATTCTTGGGGAGAAAGTCACTTTACGTTTCACACAGACGCAGCAGATAGTGAGATCTAATTGTAATCCCTATTATGATTTATGATCTGTATTTAGGATGGTACAAAATTAATGAATGGGAGGAAACCTTATATTTTATTTATTTATTTATTTTCTGGTGTTATTTTGTTGTGACCAGTCCTGCAACAGGTAAAACAAGTAATTCTCATTTTTGGATTATGGAATCATTTACACCCTGCCCTAACGTGAGTGGATTGTCAGCTCCCTTGATGGAGGGGGTTGGAGTGTGTTGCCTAACTCGGGTCAATAGAGACAGGATTTTCTTTCACCAAACTTCCTATGTTACTGTGTAACTTCCATCCGGATCCAAACAGCAAGGACAAACATGTAGTCTGTCACATCTTGGCTCAGTTTAATGTTTAATAAATGGATTCCTTGTAATGATGGCATTTTTTTATACACGCTTATTAAAAAAAAATATTCCACCTAGTGCAATTTGCGGTATAACCACAATCATTTCACACTTTTTCATTTTAATGATTAGCCGGGAAAGGATTTTTTTCTGTGGATTGCTGCTCCGGGTGGGTAGAAGGAATTTGCTACTGGCGTTTAAAGCAATGCACACTCAGTACAGGATGACAGAAAAGCCTCTTGGCCTGTACTTTTTACTAACGCGTGATACATGTGAGTCTCATTCCCCAGCTGGGTTTCTGTTCTGTAGGAATGAAATGAATCTCTTCTGCATACAGCCTGTCTGTTCCCGTTATACGAATAGAGAACAGCAAAGAAAATCATAAAGGTTAAGTGTCGAGTATTGCACCAGGGAACTATAACAGTTTGGCTGTAAAATGAAGTGCACTGACTTTGCACGCCTGTAGTGTGACTCTCTTGTCTCATTATTGGTCAGCAGCTCAGAGCTTCCTGTGACAGACACGCTAATTTTCACATGTAATACTGCCACAGGTGGTTGGGGAATTGGGCTGGAGGCCACAATGTTAAACATGAAAAATCGATGAAAGATAATGATAGGAATCTGGACATCAGCCAGGTCGTCAAAAGGCTATAAAGTAGAAAAATAAAATAAAAGAGATTCTGTTGCAAGGTTGGTTATCATTTAGGGAAGCCTATAATGAATTTTGTATTATTTATGAATAGAACTTATATATATTCTATCCATGTAAAGGTAAGCATTTACCCTAATGATCCACCTAATTTATAATGGCTGTGTGTACGAATAGGTATCTGTGCCCATTGCAGTACCCATATGCAGTTCATTATTGTGCACGCACCACTTTAACATGTGTGTGTGTGGGCCTGTATGTGCACCAAGGCCCTGTAATCCATTGCAACCAATGAGCATCTTGGTTAAAGGGACATGCTCATGCGATAACTGTTTTCTGGCTCATCCCATAGTTTTCCCTCCCCTTCATTAAAGTATGTTTGCCTTTACCAGAGAAAGGGGAGTGTCAGGGACACTGAATGTGGGAGGAGCCAGAGAACACTTGTTATAGTGCTAATAGTTTAGTTCAGCTACAGTTAGGAAAACAAACATCTGATTGGTTACTACGTGTTACTGGGTTGTGCATGCACATTAAAATAATAGTCATTTTCCACTATTCCTATACAGGTTTCATTATTCTGACACATCCATTCAATCGCAGACCCCGATCAATCCACTTCATTAACAGTAGATGAAGTTAATCACCGGTAGGTAATAAGCATTTGAATGTTCCCACTAGAACTGCCTACTGGAGCTTTTCAAAATTGCTTTGCTGGAATTGGTCATTTGGTTATCACAGATCTAAATTGTTAAGTCTTTAGCCGCTTACCTCTGTCTATGTATGAAATAATAAATAGAAGTAAACTGTTAATACTTCTTTTAAATACGCATTGGTGGCTAAATGGTTAGGTTATTTTGAAATGTAGTGGCTGCAGGGACACTTCTAGGGTTTTTGCTGCCTGAGCCAAACTTTTGAATGCCAACCTTGATTATTTCCAGGGGCGCGCAAAGCGCGCGGTTTTTTGCGGGTGGGCGTGGTTGTGTCTATGGGCGTGGCTAAAATTTTTATCATTTTAAACTTCCCATCACAAAGGTATTAAACAGC
The DNA here is from genome assembly GCA_019447015.1 of Hymenochirus boettgeri. NCBI lineage: Eukaryota > Metazoa > Chordata > Amphibia > Anura > Pipidae > Hymenochirus > Hymenochirus boettgeri. The sequence continues at coordinate 268,752,056 of CM033473.1, read as the reverse complement.
TCCTCAAACAGTCAATTAACAGTCAAATGGCTCTAACCTCCCTTAGATACATAAGGGGCTATGTACTGAGAGCCGCTATCCAAGTTTGGGAGGAGAGTTAACAAATCAGAGACTGAAGGTGAGTCATAGGTAACAATGTTCCTACAGTGAGCAAATAAGTGTCCCCAACACAGGACTTGTAAGTGAGAAGCCACAAAATCACAAGGGATACACCTCCCTAGCGCATGAATGGTCGCTTTCTGGGTCCACGCAATGCTCGACTTCTACCCGAAATAAGAGAGCGTGACAGGAGACCTACACGTGTTTCGCCTCACGTCACTTCCACTATGGCTTTGTCATATTTTTGACATATAACGGCTACATGGAGTGTGGTAATATATGTGCCTAACAGAGACTGGTAAATAAAGTGCCCACATAGATATAGGTGATTATAAGTTGCCCACATTGACTAAACATATAGGTTGCCACAGTGACTGGTACAACAAGTTTGACCACAGTGACTGGTACATACAAATTGCCTCAGTGACTGGTACATACAAGTTTGCCCACAGTGTCTAGTACATACATGTTTGAGCACAGTCACTGGTACATATATGTTTGAGCAGTGACTGGTACATAAGATTTTACCTACACTGACTGGTAAATATGTTGCCCACAGTAACTAATATATATAAGTTTAAGTATTAGATAAGTACATAAGGCAGAGGCAGGATCATGATGAGAGACAGCAAAGTTCCAGATGTACTATGGCCCAAGTTGTTGGCTAATTAGCTCAAGTTGGTAGGTGCAAATCCTCTCAGCCCCCTACTTCCAGGGCTACAGAAAATAATAAATTTATCACCTAAGTAGTGTGCTCCTCTACTCTATAACTTTCATGATGAGAGACACACACAGCTAATGCAGACAGCCTGTGCCCTCCTCCCAGATTTTTTTAAACCTGATAATGCCGCCTTTCATGGGACCACAGGGGATGCATGACCGTCTTCTGCTGTGCAGGTCGAGCTAGTAATCGGTGAGTTTTGTGTATTGCCACTGACTGTCCCAGGGTAACATAAAAGGGAGGGAGGGCACTACACTTTCTTAAACGACATGTTTACCTCCCTACTATAATCTATACCTACCTTTAGGAGCCCCCCAGACCTAAAGGTCATGACTTTTGTGGAAAGTTTAAAGCAGCAAATCAGTAAGGGAATTATATCCAGTAGCTTGTCCCAGGGCCTGGCCTATGGGAAGAATGCACCCTGGACTAAGGGGTGGGTGTGGCTGGAGCCGGGATCACCTAAGTGTTTAGGTTAATATTACAGGAAGAGGCGGGGACTCTTCACCCTGGGTCTTCACCTGGGGTCATTCAATGTGAAGGGATGGCCTGAGATATATTCTATGAATGCCATTTGCCTACTCAGGTTAGAAAGATTTAGGACATTTGCCTTATTTTGTTATTGTTTATTATTTCAGTTGCTTGTTAGCAAGATGATTTAGTAACGCTTTGTTAGAGTCAGGCTTTCCATGCTTTGCCAAGTGCTTGCAGCAAATTTAATTGCCTAGCACTAAAAAATGGTGTTTGCAAACTTTGTTCACAGGTCTAATTTTTAATGCAGAATGTGCCACCTTCTGTTTCAATAGCAGCATGACATCTGCTAATGTATTAAATTGTTTAGATAATCCCTAGAGTGGCCTTGACTACTAAGGTCTAGTAGTCAATTTAAATATTTTGGCTAGGCAGCACACATGATGACATTTATATTAATTATAGATCATATTAAATGTAGATCACCATATCCCCCTCATGTACACACAACTCAATGAATGTTATTTTTAAAAAAATCCAGAAATACAAGAAATAACTAGAAAGATAGTTTAAGAATAAACTTAATTTGGGTTGAAAGTTGTATTTTGAAAGGGAAGTGTGTGGTCTGTGCAGCAGGTTTAAAACTCAATAACCTGGTTATGGTAATGAAAAATCAAATTCAAATTTCATAATCACTTCTGATTACCAATACATATGTTTTTATTATAGTGTATATGGTTACCCTGGAAACAGAAAGGTAGAGTGGGTGTTTGAGTGTATCAGTAGGTGTGTGTACCTATGTCTGTGCGGTGTGAGGAGGTTGTTTTGTGTTATGATGGAACTTCATAAAACAAACTTTTTTGATGGAAACAGAAAGGAAGGTTGGATTGGAAGGGTGAATCATTAGGTGTATGTATCTGTGTGATGTTAGGGGGCATGTTTTGCATTTATACCTAAATACTCTTTTGATAATGTGTATTCTTTCCCATGGAAAGGGTAGGTTGGATTGTAAGGGTGTATTAAGCTGGGTATACACGATGAGATATTTCGGTCCGATTGACCGATAGTTCAGTGTAGGTCGATCGGACCGAAATTATCGCATCCGAATGCAGCCATGTCCGACCGATCGTTCGTCCGAATCGGACATGGTGGAAAAACCTCGTCCGATCGTGCGGTCCTCTATGGACCACACGATCGGTCGCTGGTGGTAACTTCGGACGCGGCTGCTTTTGCCGCGACCGACGGTCCTTCTCCTGGCCGACCGGTCGGTCAGGAGAAAAAATCGCTAGGTGTGTACCTAGCTTAAGTAGGTGTGTACCAGTGTCTGTATGGTGTATGGTTTTTGCAATTCAGACCATAAAATAACTTTTTTTGTTGATTAATCAAAATTTGTTTTTTGACTATAGTTACCCTTTAAGTATAGATGCCATGGGAATGGAAGGTGTAGATCAGTAGGGTGTGTCTACCTGTGTCAGGTTTGGGGCTAGGTATTTTTGGGTTTATGACCATAACATTTTAAAAAAAAATATGATCAAAATATTTTTTTTTACTATAGTTACCCTTGGGGCATAAACAGCCGCAAGCAGTATCACAAGTATGTGGGTGCAGGCCGGAATGAATAATAATCAAACTAATAAAGAACAGGGACAAAGAAATAAAAACAAAGCCCACGAGGCTCTCCAACTGCATATACTAGGGAACAAGATTGGCAAGTGAAGGCAAACTACATTCCATGGATTGGGGGTGGACACCCGGCAACAATGAATAAAAATACAATGTTTATTAAGACAATACATAAAAAAAAACATGAATAAACCCCTCAAACACCCCACTGCCCAGTGCCCAATGCTAGGAGGGAGTGCAGCAGAGAGATGGGATCTGGAGGAGGGGGGTGTGGGGCTCCCCTGCCATGTCACAGTCCTTTTTGAGGCTATGGAAGCAGCAGGGACCAGATGACTAACTGACAGCTCTACTCTTCACTTTCTGGACTTTGAAAAGACACTGCAGGAGAACCATAAGGAGCAGAGATGTAGGATTTTTGAACACTACACAGGCCAATATGGGGCAAAATTTTAGTTTTGGGGGTGGACATGCACTTTAAGATACTTAGCAGGTGCAGGATTGACACTCTGTCACGCTTATGCCTAGTTATGGGTCTTGGCAGGGAAAGGGCATGTTTTGGACTAAGTCCTCTGCCTATGGTGTGCTAATGTGGAACACCACCTTACTCTTCTGGCGCAGTATGGAATGGCCAACTCCAATGGAAGGCCCTTTGTCACACTCTCTCCCCAGCGCCCTTTTAAAAAAACAATCAGCTGTTATAGCAGTGACTGCATCCAAGCCTTACACGCTGATAACCATTTGTGCAAGTCACATTTTTTGCTTCCTAAGCAGCGTCATAACTATAAATCTGCCTGCTAGATACCGCAATCAGCTGATCCACATGTATCTTTGTAAAGGTGAGTGCGATCAGCTGTGTAAAAACAGCTGATCACGGTATCTAGCAGGCAGATCTATAGTTACGCCACCGCTGGGAACTGCACAAATGGATAGCAGTGTAGTAAGTTTTGTATGCTTTACAAGACACTGGGGGCTGCAAAAAATGTCCAGATAGGCTGGATTCGGCCCGTGGGTATTGTGTTTGACATGTGTGTTCTAAGGGTAAATAAAAATGTCCTGAAATTTGCCAATAATGATTCCATAAATTCCTTAGCTAGTTAAAATCACATTCTCCTATGTGGTCTCACGTCTGTACCAATTTTGTGTCTCCCGCTTGAAAATGCTGAGAGGAGATACAGTCCAAAAAAGCATAATGATAATAATATGAAATATAAAGAAATAAGAATTAATTATTCCCCTTAAAGGAACACTAAACCCCCAAATTATCACCCCCCATGCTTAATTTGTGCTATTCTCCAACATAGATACCTTGGGTATTTTCTGTATTTATTCTAAGGATCTTTAGGTTTACCTTTATAATAATGTGGTGTAAATCATTCTCGTGGTTACTACCAATTGTTTTTTTTCAATTAACTTCATATAGTAGATAATGTACCCCCTACTGTAAATTATAAGGATATTAGATGTTACTGAGGGGTTCCGTGACCATATAGAAGCACAACAGTCGATTGCTTTTATAAAGGGCATGGAACCCAGGATGACATGTGATATTCATATAATTAAAGTAGGGGGTACATTATCTTTTATAATGTACCCTTGTACCAAATATATCTGTGTCCCAAATTGTCACAGTCACTTGTCACTTCCACCATGCCTTCACCCCACACACACATATCCTCACCACACATACTACCTGGTTGGTCTTTTCGTTTGTATTCTCAGCTCAGCCTAACATTGTACCCAAATTGGACTCACAGTCACTAGTCATTCCACCATGCCTTCACCCTCACCCACCCACACACACGCACTTGGGTTTCTTACCCATTGTTAGCAAATGATGTTCAAAGGACTTTTCGGAATAAATGGTCTGCGATTTTGAAAGTCCTAAAGTTCGTAGAGCCCGAAAAAGTCTGAGTTGTTCGAACTCATAAAATCTGATTCGAACTCGGGTTCAAGTTAGTTACTATTTTAACTATTCTGAGTATGTATTAAGATATAAATATAGAAATTAAAATAGAAATCATTTATTATTTCAGCATAGTTAGTTTTAGATTAAAAAATTTAAATTATAATTACACTATATGTCAGGTATGTGGGGGGAGACCAAACAGCAACTGCATCAACGTAGGGCCCAGCACAGAAGAGCCAATTCCTCGGGTCAGAACTCAGCCGTGTACCTGCATCTCAAGGATAAAGGACATACCTTTGAAGATTGTAATGTTAAGGGATCGTTCACACTAGAAACTGACAGAAACTGACAGTAGCGCACAGCATGTGTTTCTGTCAGTTTGTATCCATTTTTTTCATACATTTGTATCCATTTTTAACAATGGTATTCCATGATTTCTATGGGAAATGCAAGAAAAAATGGACAGAAATGCTGCATGCAGTGTGTTTTTTAAACGGACTGGAACGGATTATAACGCAGCAGGTGTGAACGATATTATGAAATCCGGTGGCGTTTTAATGTCTGTCCATTTTTTTTAACGCACATGCTTTTGAAAAACGGATACAAACTGATGTAGTGTTCAAAAAACAATGAAGTTTAAATGGAAGCTGTTGCTAACTTACCTTGTCCCCCCTTTTTTTTTCCAGTGCCTTCAGAGCCTATTGTGCCTCAGTAACGTGATGACGTCACAAGCACGACGACGTTGCACGCGTCATGTCACTCGCGCATACGGCGGGTGGCACGCACGAGCATGGATGGAAATGCTACATGATTTATGGACCCAAGCCTGGAAAGAGGTCACCAATTCTCGAGGGGAGGAGTTGCATGACTGTAGACATAACCCAAGATGGCCAGCACTTTACTGAGGCACAGTAAAGCTAGGTACACACGTACAGATTTCTGAAAGATGACAGACAGGATCTGCAAGATCCTGTCTGCCATCTTTCAAGATCTGCATACACACAGTCGGCCACATCGGCCGCGCGCTCGTTCGGGAAACGAACGTAACACACAGTAACGATAAAGCCCCGATACCGTCGGATCCGACGGTTATCGGGGCTTTATCGTTACTGTGTGTACCCGCTTAAGGCACCTAGAAAAAAAAAAGAAGAAACCAAGCCTAAATAGAGGTGGGGGGGTTCGACACCAACTGTCTGCCATGTATAATGCTGTTTTGACACTTACTCTAGGTGTGTCCTATAACACCTCTTAGCCACTATCCAATCACACCCTAACACTTGGCTGTTGATATGCTAATTGGGATTTTCCAGGGTACATAATTGCCACAGATTCTTGCAAGTCATTCTGAATTGAGAAAGCCAGTCGGATGACTAGCGAAACGTCTTCAGAAACTAAACTAAGTCCAGTGATCTAATTGAATACAACAGAAAGAAATACAGCCTATTCTTGCTTTTTACAGTTACGATAGAACAACCGTAGTTCTGCGCAATTTGCCATTTGCCTATTGGCAGGGCCTTTCAGACAAACTTAAAGATAACATGGTCTCCAGGGACCTACCTACCACCCTGGGCGAGCTAATCACCCTCAGTATTAAGACTGATACCGCCTTAGTGAACACGTAGTGAAGAAAGAACAAAATAAAAGGACATTTCCACCTTGGCTCCGTAATTAACAGGCCTGCTCTTCAATCTCCTGCATCTTGTTCCCTACTAACTGGGAGTAGAAGAACCCATGCAGATTGGTAGAAACACATCTTTCTATGCTTCTATGCGGAGGGGAGGGCATTCGCCAACTATTGTTCCAAAAACAGGGAAACTCCAATGCCAATATATAAGTGGGGTGATCCATCTGGCAAAACATCCAGCGTCACTCTGCAAGCCTTTCTATTCCTTCTGCTGTTCAACTTCAATTCTAAAACTTTTGGCATTTCTGATTCTGATGCAGCGAGCAACTTTCTGGATTCTTCTTTTGCTAATCATTTACAGATTCCCCTCCTGCCTCTCTCTCTACCCCTCTCCGTGTATTTGCTATTGATGACATCACCAATGTTATTTCCAGATCACCTCAAGATGCTCCTGTGGGTTGGTCCTCTTCATCAAGAAAATATTACTTTCTTTATTATTGACTGTCTGCCTACATCTGTTGTCCTGGGTCCATATTTCTCAGTGGAATTTTCTGCCAAAACAATTGTCTTCACTCTCCCTCCTTGTTCCAATTTGTTCAGTACATATGACACACAATATATAGAAAATTGGGCTGTTGCATCCATATAAAGTCAACCAGAGACCAAAAAATAATCCATACAAAAAACAGAATTCTAGTGCACACACAATTCTAATTGCATATTGGCTACCTCCATAGGCTGCGACTACAAACAGTCTGCTAAATCCTGGATAAATAAAAGAATTAGTTCAATAAGTTGGCCAAATTATTTTAAGCCCAGTCACCACGTCAAGGTTGCTTTCTTAAAGGGCATGTCCACCCCCAAAACTATAATCCCCCAACTACTGGCCCCACCATGTAGTGTAGTTTAATCCTTACCTCACATCCCAACTCCATCTGGTTCTCCTGTAGTCCCCCCCCAAAGTTCCAAAAAATGCCCAACAGGAGGCTAGCAGGTCCATATAGGACACTGCCTGTACCTGGCCTCCCGGAGATTCCTGCCATGCGTGCTGCGAGCCCTTCTCCCCCCCCTCCCCCTCCCTCCCCTCCTCTCCCTCCCGTTCTACTATCCTCCCCTAGCATTAAACCCCCTTAATATTCTGCTCCCCCATGTCCCCCAGCCCCAAACCGCATGTTTTTTTTTAAAAAGCTCCCCAAACTCTTACTTACCTCTCCGCTTTCCTCCGCTGCACTGAATGACCAGCAGCACGTCCGTGATTGGCTGCCGCTCAGCAATCACAGACGCAACTGCCGGTCCCGCCCCTCTGCTTGCATTCTCGCAAGCAGAGGGCCGGCAGTGCGGTGAGGATCAGGGGAGGTAGTAAGAGTTTGGGGAGCTTTTTGAAAAAACAAAACATGCGGTTGGGGCTGGGGGACATGGGGGAGCATAATATTAAATTCTTTTTAGGGGTGGACATAGCCTTTAACTGGGTCCTAACCTACAGGTACTTGCCTTTTGGCTATATGAGTGACAGCTATACTCTGCTGCACAAGGGAGCAAATAACTGCTTATAAAGGGGACATAACTGCTGCACAAAGGGAGCCAGTAACTGTTGCATAAAGGGGGTCAGTAACTGTTGCATAAAGGGGCTTGTGACTGCTGCATAAAGGGGCACAGTAACTTCTGCACAAAGGGAGCCAGTCTGTTACATAAAGGGGGTCAATAACTGCGGCATATAGGGGGCTTGTGACTGCTGCATAAAGGTGCACAGTAACTGCTTCAAAAAGGACCATTAACTGCTGCATTAAGGGCCCATCAATATGCATAAGGGGGCCTATAACTGCTGCCTAAAGGGGCACAGTAACTGCTTCAAAAAGGGGACCAGTAACGCTGATAATGGGGACTAGTACTGCTGCATAAAGGGGACCAATAACTGTTTCATGAAGAGGGACAGTGACTGCTGCATAAAGGGGCACAGTAACTTCTGCACAAAGGGAGCCAGTACTGTTACATAAAGGGGGTCAATAACTGCTGCATATAGGGGGCTTGTGACTGCTGCATAAAGGTGCACAGTAACTGCTTCAAAAAGGTGCATTAACTGCTGCATTAAGGGGCCCAGTAATTGCTGCATAAAGGGGGCCTATAACTGCTGCCTAAAGGGGCACAGTAACTGCTTCAAAAAGGGGACCAGTAACTGCTGGATATGGGGACTAGTAACTGCTCATAAAGGGGACCAATAACTGTTTCATAAAGAGGGACATACTGCTGCATTAAGAGGCCCAGTAATTGCTGCATAAAGGAGGCCTATAACTGCTGCCTAAAGGGGCACAGTAACTGCTTCAAAAAGGGGACCAGTAACTGCTGAATATGGGGACGTACTGCTCATAAAGGGACCAATAACTATTTCATGAAGAGGGACAGTAACTGCTGTATAAAGGGGCCAGTAATTGCTGCATAAAGGGTGCCAGTAACTAATGTATAAAGGAGGGCAGATTTGTCTGTATAAAGGGGGCAGTATCTGCTGTATTTTTACTTTGGCGAAAATCAATGCTACAATAATGTGCCTTTTTTTAATAAATATGTCTATAAATATGTGGCCTTAAATATACAGTGAAAATAGCACTTATTTATAATATGGACCTTAAGTGTGCCAGCTAATTCCAGTTTTCCGAGTATTAACCAGTGTCATTTTTTCATTTTGCTTTGAAGGACAGCTCCACCCTCATAAGAACATCTTTTAGAAGGGATGGCCGCTTTAAAATATGTTGATATTTTTGTCCTATAATTCATTACGTATGCTTGCTATGCTTCTGGATGCCTCATGCCTGGCATGCTCAGAAGGGGCAGACAGGGGATTAATATTCAGTCAAGTCAGGCTGTGATGTCAACTGTCAAATCCATAACTGACAGTTACTACTGGAAGAACCAGGAAGCAGAAACAGGGGAAACAGGACATTGTGCAGGATTTCAGGTTAGACTTATATATTTCAGTTTTCAAACTATTACCGTTTAGGGTTTTGGGGGTGATTTACTGTATGTAAGTTTTCATTTTGGGTCTGGACTTGCCTTTTAATGGGGGAAGGGCGGATTAAGGTCACACAGCCAGTCAGGTTGGTAACAGACACAGGAGCCAGTAACTGCTGTATGAAGTGGGGCAATAACTGCTGTATAAAGTGCTGATTTATACAGCAGTTATTGGCCTTTTCTAAAAACAGCAGTTACTGCCCCCCTTAAAACACAGTTACTGCCCCCCTTAAAAACAGCAGTTACTGCCCCCCTTAAAAGCAGCAGTTACTGACCCCCTTTGTGCACGGGTTACTGGCCCCCTTAATGCAGCAGATATTGGGCCCATTTATGCAGCATTACCGTCAGTCTGCTGCATAAAGGGGGAAAGTAACTGCTGCATAAAGGGGGCCAGTAATTGCTGCATAAAGGGGGCCAGTAACTGCTGCATAAAGGGAGCCAGTACCTGCTGCATAAAGGGGGCCAGTAACTGCTGCATAAAGGGGGACAGTAATTGCTGCATAAAGGGGGCCAGTAACTGCTGCATAAAGAGCCAGTAACGCTGCTAAAGGTCGCCAGTAACTGCTGCATAAAGTGGGTCAGTAACTCACTGCTGCACAGGGGGAACCAGTAACTGCTGCATAGAGGGTGCTAGTAACTGCTGCATAGAGGGAGCCAGTAACTGCTGCATAAAGGGGCCAGTAACTGCTGCATAAAGGGGCCAGTAACTGCCGCATAAAGGGGCCAGTAACTGCTGCATAAAGGGGCCAGTAACTGCTGCATAAAGGGAGCCAGTAATTGCTGCATAAAGGGGGCCATAACTCTGCATAAAGGGAGCCAGTAACTGCTGCATAAAGGGGGCCAGTAACTGCTGCTAAAGTGGGTCAGTAACTGCTGCATAAAGGGCAGTGACTGCTGCATAGAGGGTGCTAGTAACTGCTGCATAGAGGGAGCCAGTAACTGCTGCAAAGAGGGAGCCAATAACTGCTGCATAGGGGGAGCCGGTATCTGCTGCACAAAGGGGACCAATACTGCTGCATAAGGGAGGCAGTAACTGCCGCATAAAGGGAGCCAGTAACTGCTGCATAGAGGTTGCCAGTAACTGCTGCATAGAGGATTCCAGTAACTGCTGCATAGAGGGTGCCAGTAACTGCTGCATAGAGGGAGCCAGTAACTGCTGCACAAGGGAGGCAGTAACTACTGCATAAAGGGAGCCAGTAACTCACTGCGGCACAGAGGAGCCAGTAACTGCTGCACAAAGGGTGGCAGTAACTGCTGTATAAAAGGAGCTAGTAATCTTTGTATAAAGGGACCAGTAACTGCTGCATAGAGGGAGACAGTAACTGCTGCACAAAGGGTGGCAGTAACTGCTGTATAAAAGGAGCCAGTATCTTTGTATAAAGGGAGCCAACTGCTGCATAGAGGGAGCCAGTAACTGCTGCACAAAGGGAGGCAGTACTGCTGCATAGAGGGAGCCAGTAACTGCTGCACAAAGGGACAGTAATGCTACATAAAGGGTGCCAGTAACTGCTACATAAGGGTTTCAGTAACTTCTGCACAAAGGTACCAGTAACTATTGCATAAAGGGTGGCAGTAACTGCTGTATAAAAGGAGCCATAATTTTTGTATAAAGGGGGCCAGTAGCCTCTGTATAAAGTAACAGCTGTATATTATACAGGTGCAAGTAAGCTGCTGTATTTTAGCCTTGGCGAAAATTAATGCTAGAAACTACCTTATTATAAATATGTCTGTAAATAGTCTAGCACCCCTTTTATAAAGATGGCTCTTAATATGCCAGCAAATTCACTGTAATTAACCAGTGTCAGTTTTTCATTATGATGTTTGTGGGGGTTAATGGTTACAGTGGGTTTCTCAAACTCCTTTGTGATAATGTGGGGGTTAATGGTTGATGTGCTTGTTCTTAACTACTGTCAAAATGTTGGCTCTCAAACTCTTTAAAATCTGCCCCTCTATCCTTCTCTGTACGTTTGCCTATCTATCACATTTAAGACAACTATACAGTAAAAATTCTGTAAGGGCCCCATGATCTATTTTGCCCAGGGCTCCAATTCAGCTGTTCTTGGTGAGTAATGATTGGTCTTGGGTAGGATGGCCGACTTTGGAAAGTACGGTACGTTTTCAAACTTTCGAACTATATGGAAAGTTCGAACGACCCATTAAAGTCAATTGGATTCAAATAGTTCTAAAAGTTCAAACTGTTTGTGCATCTGACAGAATATGTACAGTGCATAGATCTGAAATTCATTTTCCAAGTTATCCCGCAATAAAATGTTCTGGTGAAATATAAAATATTAACCTTCGGCACGATTTATGCAATGTCACTGTGATCTTCCTGTGCATATTATCAGTGTCATTACACAATTTAAATTTCTGGTCATTGCTCCATAAAAATATCTTGTACTTCTAGGTCATGACACACATGTAACTTAGATCAAATCGCAGGGTTGGTTATATAGCATTAATATAAAAATAAATATATTTATTTTTATACAGTGTGTGCATATAAAAATATGTCCATGCAATATCAATGCCCTAGGCAGGTCTGCCATTTAGGACCCCCTTCTTCACTATGTATATGGTATGGAATTTGGACCCCCTGAAGTTTCCTAGACCCTAGGCTTGTTCCTAGGTTGTCTTGTGGATATCCTGTTCTATTTTCCACCAGATTTCTTCATATATTAATTCAATTAAGGGCAATCATACTCAGCCACCCTGGCTCCTCTCCTTCAAGGAGAGGAGCAACTCCTTCCGCACAGGATGAGGCCTAAACCACTAGGTCCTCAACTTTACAGAATGTCTGTAATACTTAGGCCGGATTTACCATTTGCACAGTGACACGTGTCGGGGGTGCCTGAGGTTGGAGGGACGGCTGTCAATTTGCTCCCACCATTCCAAACCCTTTATAATCTACATTCTTCCCCAAAAAAGAGAAAATGCATTGTGGTTTGGGGGTGTGGTCTGTGTTTAGGGGTGGGACTTTGGGCCTTCAGGCTACTGAGGTAAAATCACGCCCTGGTAATACTAGAAGTGCTCCTTCACTGGCCAGCTCCTCTTCCCTTTCTGACTGTAGTCCGTGAAGTTGCAAATTGGAAGACGTGCTCTGCAAGAAGTGTGTCTTCCCATTGGCCCCATCATGGACTGTTTGTTTTATTATACAGTATATAAGTATATTGCTGTGTTTATCATAAGCTTGTGTGATGTGTTTTGTTTTTTGTGCACCTAGGATGCTGTAGTTGGCATATTTACCTTGAATCTTTGTGTCTAGGAAATATTATACACATTATGGCATTTTCAAAAAACAAACACACTTTCACAGAAGAATTGAGATTTAAGATTATTAAAGACCGATATATCAGATATCGGTTCTCCCACAGAAAACCTTTCTAATTCGTAGATTACTTCTTGGCACCATTGTCAGAAAATTCTGTCATATCTGAGGGATACAATGGTATTTCCAGTTTTACTCTGGTCACAATGGACATAACTTCCCTGTACTCAATAATCCCCCATGAGGATGGCAAACAGGCTTTGCAAATTTTTTTTTTAAAAGACGGGACCTTCAATGACTCCCTTATAGAATTTTTGTTGTTTGTATTGATTTTATTCTTTGTCATAACTGTTTTATGTTTGAGGATAATTTTTATTCAGTGGTTGCATCTGAGGTGCCCAGCATATAAAGAACAATGTATTTATTAAGGAGGCACCCCAGATGCCCTAGACAAATTCTTGTTGTATATAAATTGATCACATGGATACCTCCATTTCCAAAGCTTCAAGTAAATTAAAAGTTGAGTCTTAGATTTTAAGGGCATCATAGTGGGAAAATGAACTTTTTTCCCCTTTATTTCCATGTGTTCTATAATTCCCCCCCAACCCCCAGAGTGTCTTCACTTTTTTCAGATTCCCTCTCTGTCCTGAGATACACCAGTTAGAAGAATACGTGATTGCGTTCTCTACTCCTACTTGGACTGTCAATCAAATCCCTGTGACTAACTTCAGTAAAAGTTCGAAAGTTTGAATTTTGACCCATTAAAGTTAACTGCCCCCTAGCCCCCCCCCCCCCCCCAGTAACTGTTGCATAAAGGGGGTCAGTAACTGTTGCATAAAGGGGCTTGTGACTGCTGCATAAAGGGGCACAGTAACTTCTGCACAAAGGGAGCCCCACATGACTTTTTGTGTGCCTTGTACCAACTTTCCTTGTATGAAGGGGCTCGGTTTGTTGCTCTCTTCACAACTTCCTTGGCAGGGACCATCACATTGCCACCAGTAGCGCTTGATTGTCTCTAATTCATTGTGAAAATGTAAATATAGAAATATATATATGAACCAAATAAAGCTTACAGTCATACTCCTTTAACCATAGAAATAGCCAAATCAAATTGTGCAGGAATAAAGCCGTAATTCTCAATTATTGTATCCCCGTACCAACCAGAACTACATAATGTATTAATACCAGTAATTCTCAATATTATATAGTATCCCTGTACCAACCAGAACTACATTATAAGTATTATTAATACCAGTAATTCTCAATATTATATAGTATCCCCGTACCAACCAGAACTACATTATATGTATTAATACCAGTAATTTCAATATTATATAGTATCCCCGTACCAACCAGAACTACAGTATAGTATTAATACCAGTAATTCTCAATATTATATAGTATCCCTGTACCAACCAGAACTACATATATGTATTAATACCAGTAATTCTCAATATATATAGTATCCCCTACCAACCAGAACTACAGTATATGTATTAATACCAGTAATCTCTCATATTATAGTATCCCTGTACCAACCAGAACTACATTATATGTATTAATACCAGTAATTCTCAATATTATATAGTATCCTGTACCAACCAGAACTACAATATATTCAATACCAGTAATATCAATATTAGAAAATATCCCTGCATTATATGTATTAATACCAGTAATTCTCAATATTATATAGTATCCCCGTACCAACCAGAACTACAGTATATGTATTAATACCAGTAATTCTCAATATTATATAGTATCCCTGTACCAACCAGAACTACATTATATGTATTAATACCAGTAATTCTCAATATTATATAGTATCCTGTACCAACCAGAACTACAATATATGTATCAATACCAGTAATTATCAATATTAGAAAATATCCCTGTACCAAACAGATCTACAGTATATGTATTAATACCAGTAATTATCAATATTATATAGTATCCCTGTACCAAACAGAACTACATTATATGTAATAATGCCAGTAATTCTCTATATTATATAGTATCCCCCTCCAACCAGAACTACAGTAAATGTATTAATACCAGTAATTCTCAATATTATATAGTATCCCCGTTCCAACCAGAATTACAGTATCTGTATTAATGCCAGTAATTCTCAATATTTTATAGTATCCCTGTACCAACCAGAACTACAGTATATGTATTATTATCAGTAATTCTCAATATTATATAGTATCCCTGTGCCAACCAGAACTACAGTATATGTATTAATACCAGTAACTTTCAATATTACATAGTATCCCCGTACCAACCAGAACTACTGTATATGTATAAAGACCAGTAATTCTCAATATTATATAGTATCCCTGTACCAACCAGATCTACAATTATATGTATTAATACCAGTAATTCTCAATATTATATAGTATCCCCGTACCAACCAAAACTACAGTATATGTATTTATGCAAGTAATTATCAATATTATATAATATCCCCGTACCAACCAGAACTACAGTATATGTATTGATACCAGTAATTCTCAATATTATATAGTATCCCTGTACCAACCAGAACTACCGTATATGTATTAATACCAGTAATTATCAATATTATATAGTATCCACTTGCCAACCAGAACTAAAGTATATGTATTAATACCGGTAATTCTCAATATTATATAGTATCCCACTTTAGTTTTGGTTGGTACGGGGATACTATATAATATTGAGAATTACTGGTATTAATACATATAATGTAGATCTGGTTGGTACAGGGATCTATATAATATTGAGAATTACCGGTATTAATACATATATCTTTAGTTCTGGTGGCAAGTGGATACTATATAATATTGATAATTACTGGTATT
The DNA here is from genome assembly GCA_019447015.1 of Hymenochirus boettgeri. Taxonomy (NCBI): domain Eukaryota; kingdom Metazoa; phylum Chordata; class Amphibia; order Anura; family Pipidae; genus Hymenochirus; species Hymenochirus boettgeri. Next base: position 268,736,501 of record CM033473.1, on the reverse strand, counting down.
AATACATATACGGTAGTTTCTGGTTGGTACAGGGATACTATATAATATGAGAATTACTGGTATCAATACATATACTGTTTTCTGGTTGGTACGGGGATATATATAATATTGATAATTACTGCATAAATACATATACTGTAGTTTTGGTTGGTACGGGGATACTATATAATATTGAGATTACTCGGTATTAATACATATAATGTAGATCTGGTTGGTACAAGGGATACTATATAATATTGAGAATTACTGGTCTTTATACATATACAGTAGTTCTGGTTGGTACGGGATACTATGTAATATTGAAAGTTACTGGTATTAATACATATACTGTAGTTCTGGTTGGCACAGGGATACTATATAATATTGAGAATTACTGATAATAATACATATACTGTAGTTCTGGTTGGTACAGGATACTATAAAATATTGAGAATTACTGGCATTAATACAGATACTGTAATTCTGGTTGGAACGGGGATACTATATAAATTGAGAATACTGGATTATAATTACTTTACTGTAGTTCTGGTTGGAGGGGGATACTATATAATATAGAGAATTACTGGCATTATTACATATAATGTAGTTCTGTTTGGTACAGGGATACTATATAATATGATAATTACTGGTTATATACATATACTGTAGATCTGTTGGTACAGGGATATTTTCTAATATTGATAATTACTGGTATTGATACATATATTGTAGTTCTGGTTGGTACAGGATACTATATAATATTGAGAATTACTGGTATTAATACATATAATGTAGTTTCTGGTTGGTACAGGGATACTATATAATATTGAAGATTACTGGTATTAATACATATACTGTAGTTCTGGTTGGTACGGGGTAACTATATAATATTGAGAATTACTGGTATTAATACATATATGTAGTTCTGGTTGGTACAGGGATACTATATAATATTGAGAATTACTGGTATTAATACATATACTGTAGTTCTGGTTGGTACGGGGATACTATATAATATTGAGAATTACTGGTATTAATACATATTGTAGTTCTGGTTGGTACGGGATACTATATAATATTGAGAATTACTGGTATTAATAATACTTATAATGTAGTTCTGGTTGGTACAGGGATACTATATAATATTGAGAATTACTGGTATTAATACATATAATGTAGTTCTGGTTGGTACGGGGATACTATATAATATTGAGAATTACTGGTATTAATACATATACTGTAGTTCTGGTTGGTACAGGGATACTATGTAATATTGAGAATTACTGGTATTAATACATATACTGTAGTTTCTGGTTGGTACAGGGATACTTTAAATATTGAGAATTACTGGTATTATACATATATCTGTAGATCTGGTTGGTACGGAAATACTATATATATTGAGAATTACTGGTATTAAAGGGTATCTCCACTCCGCTTACGGACCCTTGTCTTTTATTTGCGCATAGAAGACAAGGTCCGTCGGGCCTGTCAGACTAAACGCCGGGGGAGCGAGCGAGCGGGTAAGTTTCTTACCTTCTCTCCTGGCTCCTGTTTGTTCTATTGAAGAACGGAGGGTAAGGCACAGCTCCTTTACCTCCTTTTCT